>CAMOHE010035876.1:0-10717 GCA_946598075.1 Artocarpus hirsutus
CCGCCGTTGCTCCACCCCAACCCAACCCCTCTCTATCACACAGCCCCCACCCCCATTGCCTCACCACGTAACACCCACCATCTTCACCGGCCCTACAATCCTGATGAACCAATCTCTCCATATTTTCGCCTCTCCCTCATTGATGACTTCCAGTGTGGCAGCCCTCGTTGTGAAAAGTAGACTGCTGCCTGTTTATAATTTTATTTATTTACAAGAATGTTATCATTATAAAACATGTAAAGATATGTTGACCCTTATGTAGCCCGAGTGTAAAGAAACACTCATCATAAGCAAATCAATATTTTGATGATAATATTCACGCCACATATATATATATGGAGTGAATGACATAACACCAATATTATATCTCCACATAATCGGCCATCGTCTCTCCTAGGCTTAATTGGTAGGGCCTCTTTTGTGAATAGTTATATATATACACACACACAGAGAGAAAGAGAGAGAGGAAGTTAATAGTGGCTAATTAAAAAGTAAAAACTACATGGTATAAAATTCAACAATACAATTTGTTTTTTGTTGAAAAGAGAATCAAGATCTGATCTATATTAGAATCATAAAAAGGCGCCTATATATGTATATAGATTAAATATATGGATTGTGTTTTTTTGGGCTGCATGTTTTGACCCCTCAAAGACAAAAGTAGCAAACTCAAGCAGTATGTATGTCGTATAGTATAATCCAAAGAGCTTATTAATGGACAATGATAATCAGTTCGTGGAGAGAAAGGAGTTATTTAGCTATAGATCATTCCTTTCGAAATAACCCAGTTATCCATAAAATGGGGCAATAAACCACAACACTATTTCAGCTTTGGAAAATACTCCCGATCCATTAGCAGTAAATATCAAGGAGGTTTCAAGGGCAAAATCTTACAGTAATCTTGTTGGCAATATACTATTGTTGTTAATGCTTGAGGGGCTGATTAATTAGACCATCTTCGATGCAAATGCCAATATAAATGTTATATTTGTCATCAAAAGTGTAAAAATAGAATATTTGATGTGTTATTTGATTTTTATGCACCAATGCATAATGTTTTTTAAAAAACCATATTTGTCTTTTGTCATAATTATTAAATCTTAAAACTTATAAAAGTAAACCTTTAATATTAAAATAATTAAAAAAATAAGAATGTTGTAACCATCAAAGCGAAAAAGTTAATCTACCAACTAATAGAAATCAAATGTTGAATTTGCTATATGCTAAACTTTATGGTAAATTTATCACAAAGTTTAGTATATATACCAAATTTTACATTGAAAATAGCATTTTATGGAGATGCTCTTGGTAGGTAACAAGGAAGCTTCTAAGTTTGATAGTTTTAATTTCATACAATTGCTCTTAAGTACATGCAGGAGGTAGCTAGCTGCGTGGCGGAACTTTGTAACTTGTAAAAGCTGTGAATAAAGATAATTCTGAAAAGACTAATATGCTCAAAGTGAAATGAAATTCAATTTGCGTAAATAATTAACCAGAGTCTAATAGTTTTAATAATAAGATGAGATTAAACTTTCTTCGATGAGATCATAAGAAACAAAAGCTATAAGATGAGCGCTTTGATACTATGTGAACTTCAAAAACTAAATTAAGAGGGAAAGACTACTCTACCCTTAATGATAAAGAAAATAATAAAATTACTAATAATAAAACTAATCTAATTTAACAACCAAGACATTTGGAGTGTACAACAAATATACATATAAAAACATCAAATTGAACAAGAACGTATTGAAAAAGGGTTTGTGGGGATGTAGATGGATCTTTCGTCATGTGCTGCTGTGGTGGTTCGTTCAAAGAAGGAATATATACTAATTTTTGTTTTTGCAACGTTTGCGATAATTTTCAGAAAACACATGCAAATATATCCAAACTGCAAGAAAAGTACTATATATCTTATAGGAAAA
This sequence comes from Artocarpus hirsutus, assembly GCA_946598075.1. Lineage (NCBI taxonomy): Eukaryota > Viridiplantae > Streptophyta > Magnoliopsida > Rosales > Moraceae > Artocarpus > Artocarpus hirsutus. Next base: position 1,926 of record CAMOHE010035876.1, read on the forward strand.
CGGGTAACATAAAGACAGTTAATCCAGGATTAAATTTTTGTATAATTACAAGATTGTTGAAATGCAAATCAGCTAGCATACAAGGTTTAATATTAATTTGACCACGTGTTATAGCTAACACCACCATCAATATATATATATATTTTTTTAATTAACATTACTCCTTTATTATAGTGAGATACACTTACAATTTTTTCCAAGAGTTCTGGACATTCTTTACGAGAGCAATAAGGTGGGAATAGATTCTTGGTAGCATTCTCAATGATCGAATTATCAATTCTTTCAATAAAGATTTCACCTAGCTCTTGCTACTGATTAACATGGATTTTTACCCGAGTTGTTTCAACAAATTAAGCAGGATCAAAGGTTCCAGTTACAGGTGCCCAGAAATTAACAACGAGGCTTTACGCTTCCTAAAGAAAGAAACTTGATAATTATGCAAGAGTTCAGAAAGAATTGAAGATGGTGGTTTTAGGGTCTTGGGATAAATTGCAAGTTTTGCACGAAGTTGTGAACACTGATACTAGAAAAAAAAAAAAAAGGAAAATAAAAAGGCTATGATCTTCATTTTCAAAGTGTTCGCAGTGGGAGGTGTCTTAAACTGCTTAAATTAATCCGGATTTGCTCAAGCTAGAAGAGTCAATTTGGACCATGTCACACAGGTCGGTACTTCAATTCGTAAATATTCTATATATGTTCTAAAATGATATTATTAAAATAATTATTATATAATTATATTGTACAAAATATGATATCATTAAAATAATTATTATGTAATTAAGTATTTTTTTAAAATATTTTGAATGTTGTGTAGAATTTCAATTTCATAACAAGTCATGTAATGTAATTTTTTCAAAAGATAACTCTGGTTAAAAATATGGGTTGAACCGGATTTTCCCTTTTGGCCTATATCTGGCCAGCTGAAATTGACATCTCTACCTTAAGCATATTCTAGTTGTTGTTGGCTTTTCCATAGTTTTTGTTTTAATTTTTTATTTTTTTTGTTAACTATTGTGACTTATTTATAATTTCCATTTTTTTCTTTTTCTTATTAATAAATTCGCATGAAAGATTTACTCTTCACTATTCATTTAAAAAAGATATGCACTAAAAATTCCTTCTATATGTTATTGTTGCTTATTCGCTTTATTCATAAAAAAAAGAGTTTGCCTTCTCTTTCTCATTTAAAAAAAAAAAAAAACAGTATTAGAAATATATGAACATGTTATATGCCTAACACCGTTTAATCTAGTGGCACACATTGGTATAGATGGGGTTGGACTTTTAAGGGAGGTTGTAAATTTGATCCTATCTTACGTCAAGTATGTAGATATGAAAATACTATACATGACACATGACAAAAAATTTCAAATATATTGCTCGAATTTAAAATCACACCGTAATATTGCTGGTCACAAGCTTAGGTAATTATCCAATTTCGAGGTCTTAACTTCCATAACACTCATCCTCTTAAAAAATAAATAAATATACTACACCATATGTGTCATCTCAACAGCACCACCAGCTTCATTTTCCATATTTCTAGTATTACCAGTAGAAGAAAAAGAAAGTCCGCTATTATAAGTCCTTAGACACCGAAAATCTTCACCATAAGGTGCCGAATGGAACACATTGTTACAAAATATATTGTTACGAAAACCAGCTTCTTGGTCATCTTGTTCTGCACGAAATCCGCTAGTATTAAACAAGGGATATACAGCAAAAACTTCTTGTCCGAAGAAGTATAATCTGGCTAGCATCCAAAAACCATTACTACAAAGAGGCCGAAACACGTTGTGAATCAAGTGGTTAATGGCGGGCACCACCATAGAAGATGTGACGGTCACGACTAGTTCATTTATTTTATGGTGCCAGCGACGTAGCACCTCGAAAAATAACAACACGAACGTGTTAATCACGAATAGTTGACCGAGAGATACGAGGATGGAAAGAAGCAACTCGCAACCAATAGATCCAGAAATAAAAAAAATGTATTTGTAGGTGGCTTTGGTAGACTCGGAAACAATAGTACTAGCACTAGTACTTGTTGATTTTATAATTATAGCCACGTTCACAAAGGCAAGAATATAGACAAGTATGTCAAAGATGAAGAGAGAAATAACTAGGCTGTGTCCTCTGAACAGCGTGGTGGCGGAGCCTTCGTATTTGAAGCCAACAAGAGTGAGCAACAGTGTTAGAGTAGAGCCAAAAGCTGTGTGCAGGAGCTCAATGGAGGAATTACCAATCAGCGTATTTGGCTGCTCAGGCGGATCCCCAATCACTTGCCGAATTGAGCTACATGAGCATAGCAAACAAAAGTAAAATATAGTAAGAAACAACCATAGAAAAGACAAACGAAAGCAACCGGAAATAAATGTTGGTTTCATTTTGACAACTTGAAATTGAAATCCTTCTATAAACATCTGTTTATGATTTGCACAACCAAAAGAACTAAGCATAGGAAAAAGGACAATTAATTAGTGCATGCGTTGATAAAAATGTAATTAGTAGAAATATAGATAAAACTAGTAAGTTGGACCAATTAATTACTAGGTACCGCTAGTTACCTTTCTATGGAATCAGCCATTTGTCTCTTTGTTGAAGACCTTTAATCAGCTAGCTAGTTAGAGCTTCTTGGTTCTAATATTTAAGAAAGGCTTCGGGATCTAGCAAATATAAATAAATTAATTTACCATGCATGAAGAAAGAGGGATATTGCTAGGTAATTATATTCCTCTTGGGAGTGGAGATAGAATTTAGGCACGTAGACAGATACATTTGAAGACGCGTTCTTATTCATGTGTGGCGCCTCATTTATTCTCTTGTAATAGTAAACTCCGGTAAAAACAACCTTAATCGGATCAGTTATATATGCTGGAATATGTTCCGTTAATTTCTTTTCCTTTTTTTTAAACTATATTTTTAATTTTCTCTTTCTCCAAAAGCAATTTAGGTGACAATTTATCATATCTCACTTTACCTATACATATTCGGATGGAGATATTAATGTTGACGACGTAGGTTTGTCTTGTCAAGCACGTACGTTAATTGCTTCCTTCGTGATAAAATCGTCTGTTTCGAAAATACTATAATACATTTTTGCAGTTACGTATGTTTTAACTGGATGTGGTTTGTGGTTTGGAAGGGATGAAACATCCAAAGTTCCAAAAGGGGGCCTAGTTTGCCAGATATTGTACCGATATTTCTTATATATATATTAAAATATAGTGTATATATATATACATATATATATATATATATGCATGTGGACCAAAAAGGAATCAAGTCAATAACAAGAAGAATGAGGTGCACAAGAAAAACTAGATGAGGGATCGTCTTACCTCATCTCGATAACTGTTTGACAATTACAAGAATTATTCCGTTGCTTACACTGATAATACAAGGAATATTTTTGTACTGGATCTAGATTGCTCTTGCTTAAGGTAACATAAAATTAATTGAAATATGCTAATTAATTATGTGTTATTTAAGTGACAATTGGTATGTGAAGATCACATTATGCATCTATTGGCTGTGCCAACCAAAAAGATGCATCATTGTCTAAGAACAATCACGCATGAGTAAATAGTAACATTTACTTTCTTAAGAAATTACAGCCGGGGGGAGCCGAAATGACCGAGAGCGGGAGGAGAATATATATATAATCAAATGAAATGATTAATGTAAATGAGATTACCTGCACACACACACATATGTCTAGAATATGTGCCATTTAATTTTATAAATATATATAGACACACACACACACACACATATATATATATATATATTATGTTATGCACTAAGTAATGGTGCAGTAGTACTTTTGCACGTTCGCCAATATAACAATACAAGCACTTCCCAGAAAAGGAAAAGAAAAAAAAAAAAAAGAAACCATTAGATATGTAAGACGTTTTCCTATTTGCAAAGCTAATTTAAACAGGCATTGACTCTAAAAAATTGCAAACTATCTACAATTTTTTTTACTCATAGTCTCAACATACGCACTTAGTAAGAATTGAAGAGTGTAAAAAAAAAAAAAAAACTAATATTAAACAGAAAAGCATCTAATTAAAATAGGCACAAGGTAATTTTTTACACTTAGTAAGAGTGTACGGTAGTTCCTTCCCTTCGTGATAAAATCGTCTGTTTCGAAAAATACTATAACACATGTTTGTAGTTAAGCATGTTTTAACCGGATGTAGTTTGTGGCTTGGAAGGGATGAAACATCCAATGTTCCTAACGGGGGGCCTAGTTTCTCAGATATTGTACCGATATTTCTTACATTATAAAATATGTTAACCAAACCAACCTGGTCGATGAAAGGAATTGTGTCAATAACAAGAAGGATGAAGTGCAAGAGAAAACTAAATGAGGGATCATCTTACCTAATCTCGATAATACAAGAATTGTCTCTTTGCGTACACTGAAAATACAAGGTAATTTCTTTGCGCAAATTACATAGTGGCAGTTAGATCTCGATTCCTCCTAGCTCCTTAAAAATAAAATGAAAAGAAATCTCTTAATTAATCTAGTATTTGACCCTTAAGAAATGATTGGTATGTGATGACCAAATTACATGTTCTATTGGCTATGCCAACAAAAAGAGATATGATCAAAAGCATAATTAGGGCCTGTTTCACATGGCTTTTGTCTATGCTACAAAAGATGTAGCTTTTTAGTAAATATTTAGAACCATAATTTTAAAAGAGTTTAAATAGATCGAAATGGTTTTAAATTTTTTTAATAAGTAACAAAAATGTTGTTAAGATTATAATGTATTGTTAACGCTCTTGTATAAGTTTCAAAGTTGATTTTAGAAGTGCTTTTCCAAGAAACTAATTTTGTGCATTTAACTAAAAGCATTTCTAGAGAGTCAAAACAATTCTAACAAGTCATCCAAATATTTTCAAAAACAACTTTTGGACTAAAGAGGCCAAAAGTAGCTTGTAGGACGCCTTCCCAAACAAGTCCTTAATCAATGGAAGTTAAAATCATTTATGGTGTTTGGGAGAAGAGTTGGAACCATCAAGTTTGAATCATACACTGTAGCATGTGAGAGCTTTATACTATAATAACTTTTGCTTTACATTGTAACATGTGAAACATTTATACTACGATAAACTTTTGCTTTACATTATAATATGTAAGAGTTTTCATTGTTTGCGATTAAAACTGTATGGTTGGAACCACAAGTCCAAATACCCTAATTATCTAATAATACTTTCCTAATAAATAAATGCAGGGGGAAGCTGGAATGAACAAATCCAGAGGAAATACATAATCAAATGAATTGTTTCCTACGTGATACGTGACGCAAACTAACATTTGGATACTGGTGATGCTTAACATTATACATTAACAAAAGGTGTGTTTTATAACTTGAGACTCATAAAAGGGACTTATGTTTTATCAATTATGTTGCATTACATTGGTGATGTCGCAAGTATTTTTTTGGTCAAATATTAGTTAAATGGCAGCCGTCCCCCTCTTTATATATATGGTTAGACACATATCGTACTCCTATATGCTAGTGATGGTGCACTTTTGCACGCGCCTCAACCTAAATTGAAGTAAATTAAAAGGGGAAATTTCATTTACATTACTAAGATATATAAGAGAAAACTAATTATAGGAATACTAAAAAAAAAAAAAGATTTAACTAGACGTATGATATATTACAAAGAACAAAAAGCAAGGAGGAGAAGAAATGTCAGAATTTTGGAATTTATAAATAATAGATTGAAAGGATTAATAAAGGGACTTCTTTTTGTAAAGCTTTATTAAATTAAAATGCTTCGCACTCTAAAAATTTCAGAATTTTATAATTTTCATTCATATACTTTTTAAATACGTAATTGGTAAGAATTTGAAAGTTAAAAAAAGGCATAAACTAATATTAACGTGAAAGCCATCTAAGATAGACTCAATGTAATTTTTTATAAGACCAAAAAAAAGGAATTTCTCGTGTTATAATTTCGATACACTTTAACCATGTAAAAGATGCTTATCATTTTCTAATTCGATATTTATATTCTTGTGGATATGGTAAAAAATCCCCCAATTCGATATTTATATTCTTGTGGATATGGTAAAAAATCCCCCAACTTCAGAGAAACCAAGTATTTTCTGGAATGAAACCTGATGATTAAAATGGATTAAAAATTACAGAAAATATAAAATGAAAGTAACAGATATAATGTATAGTGGATTGTTTGCCGATAACATAGGCAGCTAAAAGACATTTTGCCAGTGACGCCATGTTTTTTCGTTTTCTTTTTCATAGTAACGCCGTGATTGTTATATGCAGCCTCTCATTACTCACCACTTAGATATATAAGATTGTAGGATTTTCAAATGGCGTGGCCATGGAAATCTCGTGGCTAATTCCAAATCTATACATGTTTTATGGATTATAATAATTTTGACCACTAACCCGTAAACTAAATATAATTAAAGACACGCATGCATTGGAATTAGTGTTTTTTCCCACAACCTCTTTTTGAAGAAATCATGACCAGCAAATTTTAGTACTAGTTATAGATTTTAGTCCTCGTGGGTGGTGGGCCCTCTTGGATCAAATCTAATCTGGCCGACATCCTTTAGACTCAATGTCGTCAATCACATTAATACTGCCACAAAGATGCATTAGGTTCAAACTTACAGAGAGCCCCATGGAATCTTCAGCCGCCGACACATCCAGAGAGACAGGATAGTGCTTCCAAAAAAAAAAAAAAAAACGAGAGAATTTCAGTTCAAGAGGAAGCGTGGCCAAATGAGGACGTTGGACTTTAAAGGTGGAATGATTATGACAACCATAAATCCTTTAAGGTAAAGGGTCAAGAAATGGTAGGTTATACAGTTCCACATCACTTACAAATGATCATAAATAATGGTTTTTAAATAAGAATACTATCTCCCAATAGAATGAGTTGGAGTGAAGTAAAACAGCAAAACTACTACACAAAAACCCTTTCACGTCACTTTAAAAAGTTATTGACATCAGTCAAGAAACTGACGTCTATGTGAGGGACGCTGTAAGTCTCCACCCGTCAATGTTGCTTTTAAAAGCGAAGTGGAAAGCTATTGACGTCGCTTTTAAAGACGTGTGAAATATCTTCCATGTCCCTCTTTTGTTGACCGATATGAAATTTAAAAAAAATGATTTATAGTTCTTCATATCTAATTAAACCTTTTTGCCCAGAAACATTTGTATGACATTACTAGAAATTGTTGCTTACGCAGTGCTCATTAGACGACGGTTTCTTAGAAAACTATCATCATAAATCATGCGGCATTTTAATTCATTACATGTCGCATGCTTTAGATGACGGTTTCAAGAAAACCATCATCTAAAGTACCATAAGAACCCGTCCTCTAATGTTTTCAGACAATAGATGGGATTTTTCCTGCTCATTCTTTTTCGAAAAAATTTTGAATTTTTTTTTATCCAAACACTCTATTTAGTTTACAAACTCTAAAGTTTTTCTCTTAAATCTTATCTTCTCTCTTTAAGTTTTCTCTATCTTTCTCTTTCCTGTCTCCTAATTCTCTCTTTAATTTTATCCTCTCAACACTCAAGAATTTTCTCCAAATTTACTCCCTCATCTCTTCTAAACTCCTCACTTCCTCAATCACCGCCGCCAAGATCCCCATATCCGTCATTGTCGTTGTCCCCGTCGCCATCCCGTTGAGCGCCAAAATTTTGGTACTTTATTTTTTTAATTTAACTTGTTTTTATTCTAATTTATAGTTTTTCTTTATATTTAATTGAGTTTTTTTTTTTGTTTTTTATGTATTCAGAAATAAATATGTTATATTCATATTAATTATATATGACAAGAAGAATTTGTAAGATATGTTTTTAAAAGTTGTTTTGTTTAAATTAATGAGATATAAATTAAGTTTATTAAAAAGGAGGACATGAATTTGTGAATAATATTTTAAGAAATTATTCTTTAAGAAGAAATAGTTTTTGTGATATTTTTTTCAAATTTTAAAAGCACAAAAACTGTCGTCTAACGTACGTCTAACTTACGTATAAGATAGTGGTTTTCTTTAGAAACCAACGTCTCATGTTATAAATAGATCCTAGAGAGACTTTGGGCGACAGTTAAAAACTGTCGTAAAAAGTGGATCACATATTATAACTCTAGATTAGATGACAGTTTAGCTAACTTCTTATCTTTAGACGACAGTTTTTAACCATTGTCTAAAATCATATCCAAAAATCTAAATGCAACAAAATAGACGAATAAGGGAAAAGTATAATGAACATATACACAAAAAAGAGAGATTAAATCAACCCAGTTTGCAATTTTTGCCTCGGTTGAAATCATCGCCTTGCAGCGATCTTAAGAAAAATCAATTTGCAATCTCTCAAATCTATTTAAACCTTCTTGGCCAAAAGCATATGAATAAACCAAATAGATCTCATCCAAATATCTAAATACAACAAGACATGGTGAATAAGGGAAAATATAAATAATACAAATACAAAAAGGAAAAAAAAAATCAGCCTAGATGTGTCATTCTTGCCTTTTCCGAAATCACCAACTCTCAACGATCTTAAGAAATCTACCCAAATGTGCCCAAATCAAAAATCAGAGAGATAGGAGGTAGTAGAGGAGAAGAAAAATGAAATAAAAGGAGAAAATATTAAAGAATAATATAAAGTGTGAAACCTATTAGGCGAGGCATTCATGGATCTTGTTATCTTGCTACCTCCATCCATTTTTGGCTCTCTCAAGTGAAAAAAATGCTTTGCGTTTTTTTTCTAAGACACTAAAGA
>CAMOHE010035877.1:5050-26232 GCA_946598075.1 Artocarpus hirsutus
TAAAAGAAACTTCATTAATCAAATAAATACATAGAAAACGAACTAGAACAAATAAATAAATAAATAGATAGATGAAAATTTAATAAAGGCTTTATCTTACCAAAACAATTTAAATAGGTCGACCAGAAAAATACCATTTCCTTTTCCTGGGCAAACGATATGTAATTCACCATCATAGTGGCCTAGTTGGGTTTCGGGACCTGCCCCCAAGGTCACATACTACACGACCCGATCTCTAATATGGCATCATGCCCTAAATATATATATATATATATTTTCATGATTATCAAAATCTCTTTTTACCAAATATGATCATATACATTCATTATGAGGTTTATTATAAAAATCACCTCAATTCTACCATTTATGAAATCAGTAAATAAAAATCCTTTTTCAACCAATCATTGAAAATATCTTTGTTAAAAGTTCACTTGAGGCCAAAATATTTAAAACTGGCTACCAAAGAAGGTGTAGAAGTCCTACCTCAATACTCGTATCGGTGTCCTACACTGTAATCTTGGTCCGCTATACGTTAGCTCCGCGGATCCACGCACAACCTTAAATACAAACTAGGTCTATTAACATCTAACCTGAGATATCCTAGATTATTAAATCATCTCATGGTGTCTTAGTATGCCATTTAGGTTTATAAAATCATTTTATATAGTTAGAATTTCAATCATGGTTCAAAATAGTGAAAACAGGTGAAAAATCACAAAATTTCATTATGCTCGGTCGGCCTGTCGGTCGCCCTGGTTCGACCTGCCAGAGGTCCAAGTTCGGTCGGTCGAACTTTCCCAGGTTCGGCCTACCGGTTGGATGAATCCGGCCTGTCGAACATATGAATCCGGCCTGCTGAACGCGAAGTTCGACCTGCAAATCTAGAAAAATTCTAGAAATTTTCAAGCACGGATCTCAGCCTCCCTAAGCCCAAATCTTCAATTTCAACCTGTTTTCTTAATTCTCAGGCATGTGTAATGATCATAATCAATAGAAAAATATAAGAGATTACTTTTTAATGCATTAAAACAAGATTTTTGAAAAAATCCAAAAATGAGAAAAAATTGAGAAAAATAAAAAATCTTGATTTAAATCCGTTTTTGATGAAACAAAGTTTGTATTCTAGCTAATCTAAGTTCATCTAACCTAGATTGGAGGTTTTCTAAGCTTAGAAAAGCTTAGATTTCAAAATGCAAGAAAATTTAAAAAATTGAAAAAGTTTTAAAATTTAGAAACTAACCTTGAATCGAGTTTGTGGTTGCTCAATCGTGTTCCCGAGCCTTTAATCCACTAACCTGAAGCTTGAAATCAAATTTTGTTTCAAAAATTTAGAGAGAGAATGAGAAAGAGAGGAAGAGAGAGCGAGAGAGGTGAGCGGAGAGGAGAGAGAGAAAATGAGATATAAATAGAGGGAGAGAAAGAAAATTAGTTGGATAAAACCATGTGCAACAACAACACACTGTTTTCAAATAAAAGCTACTTGGTATTTAACAAATTATTTTGTTAAAATTTAAAATAACAATTAAAATTAATCAAGAGTAATTAAAATTTTTAAATCAATAAAATAACATAGATTTAAAAATTTCACAAAATAATCAAGTTAGGTTTAAAATACTCGTTATGGCACACTAATTTACTATTTTACATTCTAATGATATTTAATAAATTTCGGGGTGTTACACATAAATAATTAAATGCAAAGCCAGAAGGCAAAAACTACCTTTAATCTTCATTTGTTTAGAAGGATATAAAGTAGGAAGGAATGAGAGAGTTGGAGGGATAGAGAATAGAAAAGATAAAAAAAATTGTAGTAATTTTTTATGTTGTTTGGCAAGATGGAGAGAAAGTGAAGAAGATAGATAATAATTATTTGTGAAATTACTATGTAGTATATTTATTTTCTTTGTCAATAATTTATTTGAAGAATAAAATAATCTTTTTAAAATTGATATGAAGGGATTGCTTGGATCCTATGGAATGATCTAATTTGATAGGCCATAGGGGAAAGCACATCCTTCCAACCCTCCTCTCCTTCTAACCAAAGGATTTGACTTCTCCTTTCATATCTCCCCCTTCACCCCTCTCCTTCCCTCCATCTCTCCTTCTTACCAAACGCTATGTAAAGAATAGAGTCAAGGCTCACATCTTGAAGAAAAGCAAAATGTGCCCTATTTATCTTAGTCAAAACCACAAGAGAAAAAGAGTACATATCTACTCAAACAATTAACTAAGAAAAGTCATAATTTTTACTCATTTTTGTCCCCTAATTTAAAAAAAAAAACAAAAGCTCTGTTAAACGGGCCTATGATATGTTCGATAAAACAAAATGTACTTGGAAAATGAAACACTGGCCTAACTTTTACAACTTAGCTGCAACAACACGTGTGTAAATAAAAAGAACACACCAATGATTAATAAAATCATAATCGCAACTAACATAACTATCTATTTGTCAGCTTATCCTAATCTTAGAATATTGTTGGCTTTCACGTGCAACACTCACTCCCGAACTTTTTGCTCCAAAAATATCCTAGCCGGTCAGTGTTTTGCAAAGCCCCAATAAGTGCATAATAAAAGAATAATAAAAAAATAAATAAAAGAAATAAGACCTGAAAGAGAGATAGAGAGATAGACGGTGTAACTTAGGCCGTTTAATGCCCAACTAACATACAAAGGTCAACCAAACATTAAAAAAACGACAAAATGTATTGAAGGAAGGATTAATTTAACCTACCAAAAAGCAATAAAATAAAATAAGAGAGAAAATACACCAAATGTATTGTCAAATAATTTCTTTTGTCCTTATTATTCAAATACCTAAAAGATTTTTTTGTGTTTTTTTAATCATACTCAAAATATCACTAGAACAGAAGTTTTAAAAATGTTAAGATTACTATTTCCAATTTATGTATGATTTTTTAAATATGATTTAACTTAAAATTAAAAAAGAATAATTTAAACTGTTCAAATAATTTTTTCTATTAAGTAAATATTTCTATTACTTTGAGAGTTTTTAACTTTTTTTGACATTGATCTTTTTTAGTATCTTGGTTTTAATAATGCCTTAAATTGTATTAAGTAAAGATTAAAAAGATTGATTTTTTTTAAGTTTAATTGTTTCAAGTATATTTAGAGTGTGATTTTAAAAATACAGTAAGTGTTTTGTACGTTTATATAATGTAAAAGATAAAAGTGGTATTTTGTTGATATACAGTAGGTTTTTTTATTAAAATAAGGGCTGTATATATATATATACATATGATATGATGTTTTCAGTATTTTCGTAAAATTAAAAATAAAAAGAGAAAATAAAACTTTAATAAAGAAAAGTTTTATTTTCCCTGACCGTACAAGTGTGTCGGTGACTGACTGAGTTGGATTTGATTAATCTCGAAACCGATGAAGGAATCTTTTTTCATCTCAAAACTGAGCTTTTAACAGTGCATTTTTGTTTTAAAGGGTCTTGATAAAATCAGGGTTTTAGAGTGGGTTTCGTTCTGCAGTTTTTCATCTCTGACACGTGTATGCAACTGCCAGACGCGCTGCTGTTTGCTGTCGTATTCCCATCGGCTGATTGGCCAAGAGAGCACAGTGATGCTAAACTGACATGCAGGTTTTGTCGTTTTGTCTGTCACTTTTCGTTCACTGTTAGAATCTTGTCGTCACTTTTAACGTCAGTTCCTTTTTATGTTTAAATTCTTGAGATAGCTTTTGCCACTTTTCACTTGGCACAACCTTTATTATTTTTTTAAAATTTCCCGTTATTGAACCAGGCTTAAAAACAATCTCTTCCGTACACATTGATCGTTTTCATTTGCATTTTTTGCTATCCTAAATGGAGTGTTACATAGGGGAAAAAAAAAGACCAGGACATAAAGTAGTAAAAATATTGCACGTGTGTTTTTATAACACTATTCATGGTAATGTCAACATTTTTTTGACGAATTTGAATCACAAATTTTTGAAAACAATTCTCAAACTAAACTTAGTTATCATTTATGTTTTTTTTTTTATTTTTATTTTACATAATGCTATTGCAAAGACAAATTAGAAAAAAAAAAAAAGGCAAGGAAGACGGGGCAACGATCTTCTAATCGCTCAACTAGAGTCGCCCAACTTACGAGCACCTGCTCAAGCCCCCCATCATGCAACCCCTGATATGATGTGATTTTTTATGATCGAAAAACTATCTAAAAATCTAGACCATGCAGACCAACCTAATCAAACCAGTTCTAAGATACGATGTTTTGAGCCATGACTTGGCCAAAATCTTTGGACTTTGAGCAAGAAACTACCTAACTTAGGCCAATGCTAGCACCTCTAGGATCCTAACACGGGTCATTCAACCAAACGACTCTGCACAATTATATACCCGAGTCACGGGTTAAGCCTGATCCACACTTGGATCTAAGCTGCACTCTATAAATAGGAGTATTAACTCCACTATTGAGGTAAGAAACATTCTTTTCTTGCCTATCCTTCCTTTCTTCTTACTCTTTATAATCAAAATGGTGACTTGTGTACTGGAGTGCCATTAGCACCATACTAGTATTTCTTCTGTTTCGAGGCCTTATCTTTTCCTGTAGACCAAACTACATAGAGCTGGGTAGAATAGGGAGTTTGACCACCTTGTCCTCTCACACGCGGTGTTGTGTCACTTTTAAGCATCAACAAGCCCCATGACACACACTACTAACTTAGTTGCAAACTTCAACACTCTAACCACCAATGTGTTAGGCTTGCCTTCCCTCCACTCGGTCACATAGTTTGAAAATATCAATGCCCACTATTGTGCAAGACCGAGCCCCTCTCCGTTGTGATAAACATTAATGGCCACCATAGCTGCTGCCATGAAAGGTAGTCCGTCATCGCATAGGCCTTTGTGTTTTTTCATAATTTGATCTTTATTTAAGTTTTATTTTTCAAGGACGATTTTGTTATTTACATTAAAATTTAAAGGAAAATAGTATTTTCCATCAAGTTTAATTAATAGAAGGATGATGCTATAATTGTTTTTATTTTTCAAGTATATGAACGAAGAACTTTTATGAAATCCCCTAAAAAAAGAATTTTAATGAAATGGATATTCATGTAATATTAACCAAACAAGGGGGATGTTAATGTGGTTATTTCTTAATATTCTTAGACGACTTATTTTTTGGGAATAAATTAGGTGCCTTTCTAACTGGTATTTTTCTGCAGATTTCTTGAGAATTGTCAAATATCTTCTGACTTAAGTGTTTGTGGGATAAATGTGTATTCGGATTATTATTTTCCAATTATTTGAACCTTACAAGATATTCCTAAAAAAGGAAAGAAGCAGTTATAAAATAAATAAATATTTTTATTTTTAGTAGTGATTTGATGTTTAGATCTTTTATATTATGGACAATGATGGGCATATAATTATTATCTGCGAATGTACGATGTCATAAAAAAAATATTTGAGAGTTGTGTTTTGAATAATTTATTAGGGTTTTATTAGACAAGATCTCACATATGTAATAAACGAAATTGACCGTAAAATCTAATCAAAATTATATCGAAATAAAAAAATATATAAAACAAACATATTTTAATATAAATTTGACAACTAAAAAATAAAAACCTACTAATAGTTTATTTTTTAAAAAAAATCTTCAATTTATTATTTAAAAACTAAGAGACAGGAAAAAAAATAACAGGAGTCCCTTTTAAATTTTTTTTTTTTAACTTCTTTCCTTGTATTCTTCTCTTTAGAGAGAATCATACCTGGTTTTTCTCTCTCTTGTAGGTTTGTTATTGGGAGATTTTTTGTTAGTTCATTAGATATATAGAAAAACATGCTTTTAATTATATCTAATTATTTTGAAAATATGCATTTATCGGTAAGGATATCCACTAGAGAAGGACTTGTTTATGATCTCTTTTCATTTATTTTGTAATATTAATTTATACAAGCCTACTCAAATCTCCATCTACTTGTAAATTTTTTTTTTGTTTCGTCTGATTTGGAACTATCACTAGGTCAAATCTGAAAGATTTTAGTAGCATTAAAATTGTAATCGACAATAAATTTGTTATGGTTTAAACTAGAAGAACTTACACTAAATTTGGTGTTTTGAAAGAACAAAAATTTTATTTATGCAGAGCACATGTCATTACCTTTGCAGAGTTATGTGCATGTCAATTGAAAAAAAAAAAGTGCAGAAGCATCTTCTATATTCTTTTTTAGATAAAAAAACTAAATTATTTTTAATAATAAATTGTCTGTTATGTCAATCATGGTAATTTCACAACATTCAAACCTATGATATTTTTTTTTCCCTTAAATGCAAAAGTTTTATTGAAGAAAACGACTTAACAAACATAGTGCATGTTTGGTTCTTGGTTTGAAGAGTGATTAAACTTTTTCGCAATAGTATATTTTTTATAATAAAAATTTTAATTTCTGCTTCAATTTTTTTTGGAGAATTTTCATAAATGCTATACTTGTAGATTTATTTTTTACAAATATTACACATGTTTATTTTAGTACAATTTAACATATAACATGGATGATAATATAACATTACTTTTTTAAATGTGACATAAATAAACATAACTTTTAAAAATATGACATAATATGTAATTTTATTCTAACTTACGAATCAAATGGGCCAATAGTCCAACTGCGTAAGTGGCGCAATAAAAAGTGGCAGAGCATCACTCTATAGTCTAAACCAAACTACTTGACAAGCCCAAAGCAGCTGTGACTTTGGGCAACACCAGTATTACAAACCCTCCATAAATACTCCCAAAACTGAACAATAAACAAAGAATTGATATCAAACAACAGGCTTATAAGGAACCAAATCATGCTAACTTTCCACTCAAATCTGAGACATGTTAATCTCCGGCACAATAATCTTGTCAGTCCTTTTTTTTTATATAATTTTACAATAAGTAATTTTATCTAAAATTCCTTCAATTATTGGGATGGTCTAACAGTAATGGGCTATTGGGTTAGGTTTATGATCAAAGGTTCGAATGTCGTATGAAGATTTCTTGGATAATAGTCGAAAACTCGTTAGCACATTAGGTAGCTCCTGGCGATGCCTTGTAAAAAAAAACCTTTAATTTTATGACTTAATATTGTGCCCTCTCTACGAATGTGATGCCCTGCTAATGAAATTAGCTTTGCTAAATATCCAAAAGATACCCTTAAGTGATCAAGGAAATAGATGGCCAAAAGTTATGCTAACAATATAGCATGTGTTTGGCATGTTAGTTAGAATTAATTAATTTTAACTAATTATAATGTAAAGCTCTTAGTAACTACAATAAAAAGTAAAAAGTTATTATAATATAAAGCTCTCACATGTTGCAATCATTAAAATTAGAACTTTAGTTCTATTCAACTTCGCTTGTCAAACCGCCTAATGAAATGTTTCTAATGTCATTATTTTTTCTAAGTTATCTTGATGTATACTCAGCTCCCCCAAAACACACATATTGCTTAACAATGCATAGGATTACACTTCGTCGTACGAAAAAAAAATTGGAGAACTTTAGCCAAAAAAAAAAAAGAGGAATGTTAAATGGGAAATATTGCAAAGGGCTTTATGGGGTTACACTCATTTGTTGTTTCGTGAGTGTTTGTCAACAAAAGGAATCATTTTTGGCTTTTACCAAATGGAACCACTAACCCAAGAGGACAGGTACACCAACCCACTCGCGTGCTTCTTTGCAATTGTCATTACCATCTCTCTCTCTCTCTCTCTCTCTCTCTCTCATAAATTATGATTTTTCATATGTGGGTATCTGGCGAAGCTTCCAGAAGGCCGATCACTACATAGAAAGATCCATATATTAGTCATGACGGTTATGGGAGAACAATACAAGGGTCATGCTGCTAGGCGAAGCAGTAGAATACTGCACCTTAGATGGCGAGAATCCTAAGCCAGAAAAGGAAAAAGAACAAAACTTGCTTGATTCTTTAGAAAGGTGAAGAACCTCGTAACAATGATAGGCCGTTTCACAATTTGATTCAAATTGTAAAATTGTATTTTAAATCAACTTTAACTAACTACGTTTTTAAAAGACTTGAAATTAAAGAGCTTCTACTATAAGGTGTTCCTATTTTTAGGTTTAGTACGATCATTGATTGATAAAATTTAAATCAAACTCAACTCTATATAAATTTAAGAATAATCCTTGAAGATCAGAATAAGAGAGTGAAATTTTGATAGCTAAAGAGATTCTACTATAGGGTGCTCCTATCCATAGGTTTAGTAAGATAATTTAAATCAAACTCAAATCTATATAAATTTAAGAGCTGTTTGGCATAGTGGTGGGAACTCAATTATGAACAGTATAAAGCTTTCACATGCTATAGTAATAATAAAAAAAATTGTTACAGTTTAAAGCTCTCACATGCTACAGAAAAAGTAGTTCTAACCAACGGTTCCCATCACCTTCTAAACACCACCTAGAAATAATCCTTGACGATCACAATAAAAGAGTGAAATTTTGATAGCTAGGTTAAGTTTGAAGCATAGCAAAATCACAAGTTATAAGGACTATTAAAGGAAGTGTCACAAAAGATGAGTCTCTCAAGTGTTATATCTCAATGTATAAAGATAGTTAAATAAAATATATTGTTAAAGGGTGTTTGACAAAATAATTCTAATTAAAATTTTTGGTTGTTACAAAGTAAAATTTTTACATATTATAATGATCTGAAAAGGTAAGCTACATTATAAATATATCACATATTACAGTTTTCAATTCAAAAGTTTTAATTTTAATCATGTTTCTCAAATACTCTATTAATCTTTTCAAATAATATTTAAATGTACTATTTCGAGTGTATGGCTGAGACAACCAAGTGGCACTAATGCCGACGCTACGGTAATAAATTGCCATCAACAGTCTCTAGTTAAGAAACCGAAATTGCCCACCACTGCAGCAAATTTACAGGGTGTTTGAAAGTATTGATTCAAAACATTGTAACATGTAAGAGTTTGACACTATAGCCCATTTTTGCGTCATTGTAACATGTAAAAACTTTAAACTATTTGAATTAAAACCAATTGATTCAAACAAATACTTTGATTGAGTAAAAGATCATATTTTGATAAAATATAAACTACCTTTATATAGTAGTTCTCCTTGTTCTTCGCCAGCCGCCGGTTCCCCAACATCTATCTCTCTCTCAGACAAAAGTTGTTCAAAATCTGCCAAGTTTTTTCTTCTTCGGACCACGACCTCTCCTTTCCCGGCAATGCAGCCCCTCTCCATCCACCGCCTAGAAATGTCCAGGGTTGGTTGCATATTCCACTTCTTAAAAAACCGATTCGAAAAACAAAACAAAACAAAAACCGAACCAGTTACGAATTTTTTTTTTTTAAAAAAGGACGTGATGGTCATTCTATGCACTTGGCCGGTGGCATTGCCTTTAGGTCCTCTTTCAACTTCACACGTCTCAACATCATGTTCATGTTTAGTCTCTTCCAACTCTTGAATGGTAAGAAATAATTGGGTGAAATTGGTTTGGAGAAAGTATAAGTGTGTGCCTTTTTTCACTTGTCACTTGGAAGATACAAGGAAGAGTCTAATGTGAGGTAAATACATCCTCTCATTATTGGGGGAGTGTGGGGGCCACATGGCTGTGTGGAGCCATCAAGCAAAGTTCCTAGCAATTCTCAATTGCTATCCGCAATATCAAGGGGACCACTCTGTAGCCAAACAGTCATTTAAGGAAAATTTCTCTCTCATAATTTTTTTTTTTCTTCGTAAAGAAGTGACTCAACAATTTTTCTCTCATATTATTGCAATGCAGGCTAGAAAAAAGTTTTGCAGGCACACTTTTTTTTTTTTTTTTTGCTCTTTTCCTAAAGGGTAAGAGGGAAATGAATTTAGGGTCACGAGTGAAAGAGACAAAGGAACCACCCCAGCCACTTTCTTTACTCATTTTGTCTCTGCGTTTGACAAACGCGCAAAACAAAGCTATGTGAACACATATTTTTATATATAAGTTTAGTTACAGTGTTAAACACCCTTGATATTTTCAAGCATTCTTTTATTGTCTATGTTGAGATAAATTTTTATCGGGTATCGTATTGTTATGTAGCAGTATTGATCGAATACTATGTGTGAAATTTTATCAACGTCTTGTTTTGTTACCCCATGGTAATGTAAAATTTATCTACATCGTGTATTGTTATGTAACAGTATTGATACGTTTAAAAGGAGGGATTATGAAACAATTTAAAGGGTGTTTGATAAAAATGGTCCAAACTATTTTCTTTATTATAAACAGTATAAACTCTTACATACTATAAGATAAAAATAAAAAAATTATTACAGTATAAAATTCTTAAACATTATAGTAAAAATAATTTTAACTAACTATTTTAATCATTTTATCAAACACCTTATTATATCCTGAATGATATCCTGAATGATGACACAGCGTCAGCTGTCGGGACATGTAGCATTTTTTGTTGGAAGAATACAACCGTATTAGAAAAATGCCGAATGAAATGGTTGAATTTTAGTTCGGGACTTTCTATGTTGGCTTTATGAAAAATACTTGGATGTTTCCATCCGTTCTTATCCATTTGAACCGACAAGGAGCACCGCACACGTTACGATGCACTGACTTCAAAGTCGTACCAATATCACTTTCTCCTCTCACCAATTATCATCAAAACTTCCAAAGTCTGTTACTCATTAGAACTTGGATCGAAGTTGGTCACTTACTAAAACTTGAACTAGTCTTGTGTTGCACAGAAGTTGCAAAACTTAAGCATCTACAAAAACAAAACAAAAAAAATCAAAAATAAAAAAAGATACCACCTTTTCCCTAAAACCATAATGAAATAGGTAAGACTTTAAAATCTCCCAGTTCGGCTTACGAGGAAGAAGATTTAAAAGACTGTTTGAAAATATAGTTTAAACTATAATGTTTGAGGTTTCAATCAATTTTACTATAATATCTTACAAAATTTAAATCCCAAACTAATTTTGGGTCAAACTTTTGATTTGAATCGCATTAACAAATGGCTAATTATGGAATATGTTTATGTTTGAATGTTCCTTAGTGATCTTAATGATAACCATGATGGATTGAGCCTGTTTGACATTATTTTTGCTTGTATTTTTAGTAAAAATTTGAAACCACATTTTTTAAAGAGCATGTCTATATTTTCTAATGAACAATAAAATCATCCGAATGAGCTTTTATTCATCGAAACTCAAGTACAAGTTTTAAAAGCCTATTTCTGGCTTTGAGTGTGAGCTCATGGACAGTCAACTCTTCTGAAACATAATACAAACACTGCTAGAAACAACTTTTAGACTCGAAAAACCAAAAACAAATTCTAGTCCACAATGCCAAACAGGCTCATTGAAGATTTTGTTCTTTATTTGAGAAATAAGATCAAGTTGCATAAGTATTCAATAAGGGATCTACAAGATAGAAAATTGCAGGCATGTTTTCGAAAAAGATGAACAAGCCTTTCCTAGAGAAAACATCAAAATCCATTGAATTTAGATACATCAATACTACAATCAAACAAGAGCAGAAGAGCTCTCTAGCAGCTACTCTTAACAAAATGCAAAGCCTTTGATGCTAATAAACATAAGGCAATATTCTCCAAGGAACAAGTTTACGATACTCGGCCCAAATCTCTCGGTATTTCTCCGCACAGCGAGCCTCGTCCCTTCTTTCTCTCCATATTAGTAGAATCAGAAGATAGATTGGATAGAAGTATGGGATTGGGGAACTGTAAGATTAATCAACTCTTAAAATGAAGACTCTCTAATTTAAGTTTGTATAACTAAATGGAGAATAAGATGAAGAGAAAAAAATACCTTATCCCACAAGGTAAACTGAAAGACAAAGCAAGCAACAAGTCTCCAAGATAATTACAGTGCCTTGCAATTCCCCTTCATAGCAACACTCACAAATATCAAGAACTTGTTTTTTCCGATAAGAAACTCAGAGAATCTTGTTACTTATATAAAATAGAACATAATTCCAAAAAGCAAGCATAGAAAGAACTGGAGTAAACAACATCCAGAGACTACAAATGAGACACAAAACAAAAAGTATTATTGCACCCTAAACTAAATGTCTTCCCAACTTAGCATGATCAGACAAGGTGGAAAATCCTTAAAGGAGGAATCTGTTGACGCCCAAAGGGAAGCCAAAAATTAAAGATCTTCACAAGTCATTTCCTTCTCTTCAAATATCCTCTGGTTTCGTTCTAACCAAAGAACCTATATTGTGGCAACATTGACACCTTTACACACAAGCCGAGCTTTCTTTTCTTTATCAAAACCAAGGGGTTGTTCCTTAAAAATAACATTACTATGAGTTGGAAATACCCAACTTTTTTTTTTTTCTTTGGGTAACTCGTGTCTAGGCCTCTTTTAGCACCTAACTAATCCTTGAGGGTGTGTGCAGACCCTCCTATCTGAATGCACCAGGACAAACTAAGGGAGGTGGACCACGAAGGGCGTCGAACCCAAGACCTCCCACTTATTGGGTGAGGTCCAGAGCCACTTAAGCTACCCCTTGGGGTTAAGACCAATGTGTCAACTTGAAAAGATGCAGAGTAACACAATTTCTCAATTCCCTTTTACTTCCCTTTTAATTTTATCTCACCTTTTCAGCTAGATGTTCAGGAACTATCTTCATATTGTTCTCACTAGAAAATTTTGTTGTCCCAATTGTTAAGGATTCCAACTTCTGCGGCCTAAATTGAGTGTTTGTTGATACAAGAGAGTGACATATGAAGTTAAAGATCATACCAATAACCAGAAGCAAGCAACTTCCCCCCAACAACCTTCGGAGGCTTTCCCCATATTGGTGCTTTTGGGTTCTTTTTGAACACATGCTTTTGCTTGTTAGCTCCTCTAAACACTAAATACCTGTCCAATTTGGCACATAATAAACAAAACATTTCATAAGAACAATGGCCATAGAGCTTCAAAATGCTAAGAATACTCTTACAGAATTTACCCTATTATAAAGACCAAACAATTTGCTACAACGGCAGCCGTCGTTAATTCTACATTGTTCTTCAGAAGCCACCAACCCTGTAACAGAATCAACGGGGATTAACAGTAATAAACTAATTAGTAACATCATTATGGGTGTATCTGATATAGTTAAGCTACTCAAAGAGGTTGTAGTGAGATCCACGCCCAGAGAGCAGAATTAAAAAAATGCTAGGGGAAAATTATCAAAGACCAGGTGCATTGTAACATGCCTGGATGCTAAACGTGAAAGGAATCCACACAAGGTCTCCAAATATTAGCATGAAGCCTAATCTCTCTGCAATTATGTCCCATCTATACAAGACAATAATGAACAAATGGTTCAAAGTAAAGGCAATATTCCTTAGCCGTAGATTTGGAAAGGAACTAAAAGAGTCAAAAAAAAAAAAAAAAGATAAAAGGAGTCCAGGAAAAGAGAATGTTATCAAGTGCAAACTTCCATCTTCGTTGAAGATGCAATTGCTGCAATAACATGATAATGCACTTACGTGGAAGTCATGAACTCCTCGTGAACAAAGTAGTCCAGGATATAAAACTGGAAACCAAAAAAAAAATGTCATCAATCACTTAGAAAAGTAAATGGAAAGAACGACAAAATCAAATTACATGGTCCTTATTACCGCACAAAAACACTGGTACATGATCATTGACCGATTCAACGTGGCATCTTGAATGCTTCTTGCAAGAACTGACAGATTTATGAGTAACCAGCCCATCATTCCCGCTCTAACAAAGAAAAATCTACACAATAAAAACACTATAAATTTTTTGGTAGCAGAAAACATGCCTTAACTCTAATAGATATCCCATTAATCTCAGGCCCCCTAATTTCATGATGACCAGCAAGCCAAAAAAAGAAGAGGGAAGAATGAAAGCAAGAAAGCAATAAAAAAAAAAAGGAGATTAATCTCCTTTTAAAGTCATAAGTGGACTAATTTGAGGATTCAAAAAAAATAAAAATAAAAAGTAAAAAATAATAAATATTGGACTACCTACTTGAGGTCAATGCCCAGAAACTGGGGATTCAGCTGTACTCCAAACCACCTAGTGAACAAGATGCATGTTAGCCTTGTCAATGTAACAGACCACAAAGTCTTCCCCAAGGGAGTGAAGGAAACAATATGGACACCGACTCCTTCATTTTCTTGGCCATTAATTCAAAACGTTATAATTCAAAACAAAAGAGTTTCCACCATTGCATGTGCACAAGTAAAGATAGGTTTCACCAATTAGTTCTTGGTCAAGCCAGCCAAAAAGTATCAATGCTCTTTCAAGGGGAGATTTAATATATATGACAAAACAAAAGAGAATTGAAGATCACCTACTCTTGAATGACATTATTGCTAGTAACAACACAGGAAGAACAATTATATGAGGTTAAGTAGGCCTTCAAATATCCACAAACTTTTGCCCAGTTTAATATTAGTCAGAAAAAGTACCAGTCATGTATTAGGCTTCCAGTGACATGAGGCCTTAGGGATGAACTCTGATTCCTCGATTTGCAGCCAGTGGCATAGAGGACAAGCATGACCTATCATTAAGAAACAAAGAAAAGAAATATAAACTATAATCACGTAGCTAACATAAATACAAAAGCTGGAACCTCATAACAGGCATGCATTTCTATAAGTTGAGGAAAGGAAGCTACATTCAGACAGATTCTAAGTGGTAAATATGTCACTTGTAACTTACTAGGAAACTGAAGAAAAATGTAGTTGAAAGCAGATCAAGGCCTCTATCAGATATTGCCTGCAAAAATGATAAAAATAAAAAAAATAAAAAAGAGGAACGAGTGCAAAAAATCAGGTGAAGAAATACATTCTTGTTTCCTCTCTTTCTCTATGTCTATAATCCGAGGGGGAGCAGAAAAACAAAGAGAACCCTACAACAAACTCGAAACAACATAGTTAAACGCACATATGCAGTTGAGTTATGAGGAGTGAAATGCATTTCCAGGCATAACATAAAATCAATAGGCCAAACCACAACCGGAATAGTAATAAATCTCCCACCCATTTGACTCCGCTTTTGATTTTTCATTACGCAATTCAAAATGGTTTTAATTCTTATCCCAACAACAATTTCTACCCCAGTTCTTCTTTTTGACAAACAACTCATGTGACATATGGTCTCTTTATCAAAATAATAGGAATCTGTATGTTTTGGTTACATACAATTTCTCCTAGAGGACTGAATAAACACAAAAACAAGGACTAATAATGTTGACGGAGTATTGAGATACATACGGTAGGCAACACAGCATCCATCTTAGCGGCAATCCCAAGAACTAACACCAGCAAAAGAAGTGATGGCAAACCTACCGTTTAGAAAAGAAAAAAAATATATGAATACTCAAGAATAACCTCTAACAAGTATTGAAAAAATATCAGGGATTAAAATTTATGAAAATAAAAACACATGTAAATTATGTCGCATAAACATCAATATTCCGCAATAATTTATCTGTTCCCAACTTGCTAGCTATGTTGAGAATCCATATTTCGGATAGAATATCGATAAGATTTCCAATATTTACTTTCTTGAATATAACTACAAAGCCAAGTAAATTGGCCAATTGTAGCTTGGATTCAGAAACAAATAGCACAAAACTTGTTGAAATATTGGGGAAATATCTAAGATTTTCAATAAATATTTTCTTGAATATAATTACACAACAAGTAAACTGGCCACTTGCAGCTCAGATTCAGAATCAAAAGCACAGAACTTGTTCTACATCAAGGGTGTGTTTACTTCTCATGAAAGGGAAAACGAAAACTAGGAGTTCTTGTTCATCTAATCATGTGTTTATTTACAAAATCAGCGGTAAGATAATGATAAAAGGGAGTGCTAATCTATGCATCCTTTAGTATTAATATCCGATTAAAGGGAATAAATATCAAATTTACTTATAAACCTTACCAACTTCAATGTTATAGCCAACATTATCTGATTAAAAAAAATAATATACTATTACACTGACAAAATTCTCATTCTTAAGTAAAAATTAGGAGCTTGTTTAGAGACTTGGTATGAACAAAAAAATTTTTGTTCAAACCAATTTTGTTACAATATTATCTCTCATAGAATTCAAACTAACTATAGTGTTTTAGGTCATTGATTCAACTGGCTTCACAAACGCCCTCTAGAAAGAGAATTGGATTATTTCTTATTCCACGATCACCTTTAAATAGATAACTAAACAATACTAAAAACAAAAATCAATGGTTATCATTTTTATTACTTACTTTTCGATCTTTTCCCACTTACAAACATTAACAAACATGTACTATATACAAATACATATATGTATAAATATGTGTGTATGTGTATACATGTATGTGTGTATGTATACACAAACTAACCATTGCAGCGATAATGAAGACGAGTGCCGTCCTGTAAGACAACGCCGGGAACGACTTTTCCGGGCAGTATGGATCCGAAAATTGCCAAGTAAACGAAGAGCGCCGCTAGAATACCAACCTGAAAAACCAAATGAAAACGACAAATGAATGAACAAATAAAGAAAAGGGGACAGGAGAAATGGTGGGAGATGCGACGAGTTGGTACTTACGGAGGTCCATGAAGGAATTAGGGAGCTTAGAAGAAAACCCAGATCCATAAATGTTCTCTCTTTGCTCAGTACTCACTGCTCTTCTTTATCGACTCACTGTCAGTGTACTGATATTAGACTAATTATTCTTTTTTTTTTTTTTCTTGTCGTAAATAAAGCACACTTTTTCCTCGTCGTTTAACTTGTAAAAATTTTGATCGATCTTTTCTTGAAGGAAGTTTTGATCAAAGCTTTGTAGCGCCTGGAGTTCGTAAACGACATGTAGTTTGTGGTTTAAAATATAGATGTCGTTTGTGTCAATGACTTGCAGTTGTTGTGGTTGGATTCGACGCTGGCGATGGGTGGGGGGTTTGGATGGTGATCTACGCGATCTCGTTGACGACGAGATTCGTGCGAGCTCCTACAACGACAATGGAGCTATGGAACCATACGGGAGGCGCAAGGAGGAGGGGCGGCGGGTTCGCTGGGAAGAGAGGCTTGGGTTGGAACACTCACTAGCGAGGGGTCGTTGCAGGGATGGCAATGACTACGGCAACGTTGGTTGTTGGGAGGAGAGGCTGGTTTGGTGGTCGTGGATCTGTGAAGGAATGAGGGAGTGATAGAGAGAATGGGAGAAAATGATTTTTTTTTTCAATTTTAGGGTTTTTTGGTATTTTCAAATTTGTTTTTTGTTTTGTTTTTGGATTAAATTTTAACCAAACATATTTTCAAAATCATTTTTATTTTTTGCGTTTTCTAAAAGAAAAACCTTTTTTATTCTTATTGGATTAAAACCTGGACTCATATGAGAGAAAGAAAAGCTACGAAAGCGAGCGTGAGGAAAGTCGAATAGTTTGATCAACTGCCAGTAAGCGTTGTTGTCCAGCCCCCTAAATAGATCAACATGCTTTACATTAGACGATTTATTCAGTGATGGAGTTTTTGTTGCCAACGAAGGGAAGAGATCATCGAAGCAAAGGTGACATGTATGCTGCTATCTTGTCACGGGTTTGTTACAGATATTCTCCAACCTCTTCTGGTAAAGATCTCTACCACCTCAGATCTAATGATTATAGGTTGTGTGGGTTTTTATCGTTTTTCTTCCTTTAGTTTGTAATAAAGCGGTCATTCCGTCATTGTTTTCGATTGTTTCCTCCCATCAATCTTTGAATCTATGTAGGTTTAGCTTATTATGGATTTTGCTGTAATAACGAAGGTGATCTCCCCATCTTCTAGTTATAGTTATGTTCTGCTGGACATTAGCATATGCGGAGGGTTTGGTGGCTTTTGTGCTACATGTTATATGCTCTCAATTGATCAGAGGTCTTCATCAATTGTAGAGATCTTGTCAAAACAAGCCTTACTTGTGCTCCATTGTCATTGTACCAAGGAAGCTTCCCATCCTCGAGTCTTGATACACGTATTTCTTCTCGAGCTTCACCAGATTTTACTAATAAAGCCGATTGAGATTAAGAGTATCATCACATGTAATTTGGGGGCTGTTTGGTTTCTGTTTCAAAAATGTTTTTGTCATTTTTAAAAACACAAAAAATGAAAATGATTTTAGAAACATGTTTGGTTAAAATTTTGAAGAAAATGAAAAAGAAAATTTTTTCAAAAACACTTCAAATTTACTCAAATTTTGAAAACAAACTAAAGATGTTTTCAATTTTTTCAAAACCCAATTATTGATCAACACCTTCTTCCCTGCTCTCTTCGATGAACCACCCCTAACCATAGCCCAACTCTGATGATCCCATCCATAACCCAACTCCGATGAACCCAAATACAACCAAACTCCGACGAATCTCAAGGACGATGTTCTAGAACAGACTAGAGTTGTCGCGGCAGCAACAGAGAAAGAACCAAACTTTTGAACCGGAACGGGGTAAACCGACAGTTGTGGAGGATTCGTACGACGGAAGCTTGGAGACAATAACGAAGGGATCGACGATAGTGTCATCAATGGAGGAGTCGGATAAGGTCTCGACGAGGAAGGATGGCGGTGGCGGAGACTCGACAGAGTAGAGGGAGGGGGCGAAGGAGGCCTGCAGCAACGAGATGTAGAGTTCGACTAGCTTGTTGAGGAAGAAAATGGAGGAGGAACCAGATTTACTGGACGTGGAGGACCAATCAATCGCAACGATCTCTGTTGGTGGCGCCGTCGATCTACGCGAGAGTGGCCCTCGATGGAAGGGAAGCTCACGGAGTGGCCGTTGATGCCAGAGCGCCTTCGATCTGCTACCATCAAGGGGTGTGGTTGGATCTGTCGACGTCGACGTATTCGCCACAGCTTGCACAATCGCCGACATTGGCACAGGCCTTTGCCTCACCGAAGTAGAGGAAGAAAGAGAGGAATTCCTCTTCGTTTAATAAAATAATAATAAAAAATATTAATATATTAATATTTAGTTTTTTAAAATTAAATTTGGGTTTTTAAAAATATGTACACCAGACACAATTTCTTTTTTTTTTTCAGCTATTCTTAAAAATTACAAAAAGTATTAACCAAACACAATTTACAAAACAGACCCAGCACATTTTCTAAAATATTCTTATTTTCAACTTTTTTCAAAACCAAAAACAAAATAAAAACATTACCAAATAAGCCCAATATATTTTCAAACCAATTCATAAGCTTTCTGCCACCACCTCACACTCCCTTTCCTTATCGTAGAACCCTCCTATGTTTCTCAAGCTCTCAAACTGTAACACCCTGAAATTAATTAAGTGTTATTAGTGTGTTAAATGGTGAATTAGTGTGCCATAATTAATATTTTAAAACTTGGTTTGATCATTATGTAAAATTTTTAAATTTATGATATTTTTGATTATTTTAGTGATTTTTAATTATTCTTGATTATTTTTAATTGTTATTTAAATTTTGAAACAAAATAATTTGTCAAATGACCAGCACGTCCCACTTTGGAAAACCACATGCGGGACGTGATATTGAAAACTGCTTCCCTTCTCTTTATAAATCTCACTCTCTTTCTCACTTTTCCTCACTCTCTCACACACTCTCTCTCTCGGATCGTCTCACTCTCTCTCATTTTCTCTCTAAAATTTTGAACCAAAATTTAATTTCAAGCTTCGGAATTGTGGATTGAAGGCTCGAGAACGTGATTGAGTAACCACAAACTCGAATCAAAGCTTAATCCAAGGTTAGTTTTTAAAATTTCAAAACTTTTAAATTTTTCAATTTTTCTTGCATTTTGAAATCTAAGCATTTCTAAGCTTAGAAAACCTTCAATCTAGGTTAGATGAACTTAGATTAACTTGAATAAAAACTTTGTTTCATCAAAAACGGATTTAAATCAAGATTTTTCATATTTATCAAATTTTTTAATTTTTGGGTTTTTCCAAAAAACTTGTTTTAATCCATTAAAAAGTAAGTTACTATGTTTTTCTATCAATTATGATGATTACCCATGCTTGAGAATTGAGAAAATAGGTTGAAATTGAAGATTTGGGCTTGGGGAGGCCGAGACCCGTGCCTGAAAAATTCTAAAAGTTTTCCAGATCGGCAAGCCGAATTTCGTGTTCGGTAGGCCGGATTTATATGTTCGGCAGGCCGAATTCATCCGACCGGCAGGCCGAACTTGGAAATGTTCGGCCGGCCGAACTTGGATTTTCGGTAGGCGAAACTGTATAGTTCAGGCGGCCGATCGGGCATGGTGTAATTTTTGTTATTTTCATCCGTTTTCACTGTTTTAAACCCCCGATTGAAATTTCAACTTTATAAAATGATTTTATAAACCTAAGTGGTACACTAGGACACCATGAGATGATTTAATACACTAGGATATCTCGGGTTAGATACTAATAGACCTAGTTTTCATTTAAGGTTGTGCGTGGATCCGCGGAGCTAACGTATAGCGGACCGAGATTACGGTGTGGGACACCAGCATGAGTATTGAGGTAGGACTTCTACTCCTTCTTTGGTAGCCAGATTTAAATGTTTTGGCCTCAAAGTGATTTTTAATAAAATGTTTTTCAATAATTGGTTGAAAAAGAATTTCTTGTTAACTGTTTTCTTAAACAGTAGATTGAGGTGTTTTCATAATAAACCTCATAATAAATGTTAATGATTATATTTAGTAAATAGAAATTTTGATTACAAAAAGATATACGGGCATGATGCCATATCAGAGATCGGGTCGTGTAGTGAACGACTTTAGGGGCAGGTCTCGAAACCCAGCTAGGCCACTATGGTGGTGAATTACATATGGTTTACCCAGGAAAAGAAAATGGTATTCTTTCTGGTCAACTTATTTAAATTGTTTTGGTAAGATAAAGTTTTTTATTAAATTTTCATCTATTTATTTAATTACTTGTTCTAATTCGTTTTCTCTGGCTTTATTCGATTTATGAAATTTCTTTTAAAGTTAAATATTTTCAAAATATAGTCCTACTGAGCCTTTCGCTCACGTTTTATTTGTTTTAAAATCTTACCCCATAGGTGGTTATCAGCTTAGGATCGGAGAAGGGTCCGCTGACCGGACTTGCGACCAATATAGGATTTTGGGTAGGTTGTATTACAATAATTCAAGGTATGTAAATTCTTAACTCTCTTTTCTTTGGACTGTGGTTGTATTGTAAT
>CAMOHE010035879.1:0-18884 GCA_946598075.1 Artocarpus hirsutus
TATTATATGTGTGAGTTTGTATTTGTTAAATATTTGTTTTTGTAGACCAAGTATTTTATCAATGGTTAGTTAGCCGAATGCCTTAGGTTTTCCATCGGGTTACTTAAGGAAGAAAAGTTAAATCCGATAAGTAGATAAAAAACATATGTATTTTCTAAGATATGTTTCTGAGTGTTGTTGATTGTTTCAAACTTTTTATTAATAATTGTTAAGTTTAATGATAAAGGCAACAATTGTTGTGATGGCCCTAATGTTAACATGTCGCTTTTCTTCTCAGCCACCATTAACTTTTTAGTACTATAAATTACACAAATCATTGTACAATAACAATATAAACTCCCTCGAACCATAATTTCTCACAATTAAAAAATTACATGCACCCCCTGAAACCGGCTTATCTGGATTGTTTGCCTACATAAACGTCTTACTTGCAATGTGTCCCATTGATTAAGCCTGACAAGATCATCTCACAAGATCTCCCACAGATTTGGCAAGAGATTTGCCGCAGAGAGGGATGACCCCATGAGCGACATGTCACTAAGTTTTGGTACATATGCTGTATCAAAGCAAGTGCCTATATATGCATACACACTTAATCAAACCAAAGTAAAGTAAAGTTAAATGAAATAGTAATAAATAAAATAAAATACTTAATAAAACTTAAACGGTGAAAGACAAAACATTTATTTTTCAAACAAAAACACTTAGAAAAATTATCTAAGAACTTAAATAATAAAAGTAACATAAAAGTACTCTACAAACACAATGAAAACTCGTTTTCATACAAAACACACTAAAATACTAAAAACATGCAAAAACGCTCAATTAGAGGATTTAATAACAAACAAAAATGCAAGAATAAATGATTTTAAACCTTACAAAACGTACATTTTTACATGTTATCAAATACTCTCAAACTTAGCATTTTGCTTAAGATCAAGCAAAACAAAGAAACATTAAAACTAAAAACTCATAGAAACACACGAGAATTGAGTTAATGTTCTGAAAGTAGGCCTCAAAATTGTCATAACGTATAAAACTCAAGAAAATTCAAAACATTATGAACATGTATATTTTCAGCCCCAATGCTAACTCTATCCTACTTAAGACCATATAAGTGTGTATGTGAATGACCATTTATACTTAATAGCCATAGCCCGGATTAGTTTTATGCAAATTAGTGTTTAAAATAGATTTAAGGGCAAAAGCTAGGACTCTATAGACTTCTTTTTCATATCTCCTTGCACTAATATTGTCTAAAATAACACTTATGATCATTAAGACTTTTTAAAGCTTATAATGTATGGCTAGGGTAGTTGATAGGATATTTAGATATAGGTGTAATTCAAATAATTTATAAATAACATTTGCTCACAAGCCCTTTATGAGAACAAATCAACATCCCAAATGACAAAATGCGCCAAACTTGAAATTTGCTATCTTTTGTTATCCACTGTCTATTATTTCCCTTTTTTTTTGAATTTTTTTTTGCTTTTTTTTAATGTTTGACACAGGCTACTATGAAAATAAAAATAATACAAAACGAACTATCATAACACCACCCTTCCTTCCTTATACAAAAATAAACTTCAAAATAAATTACAAGGTCAACATGTTTATGAGTAAAAGGTTAAAAAGGACATAAAAAAACAGCTAAGTTAAAACTTGTGGGTGACAAAAAAAAAGTGACAATAAGGCTCAACAGGGCGACTAGGGATAAATATGTATCACAAATAGGCATAGAAAGACTCATACGGTTCAAAGAAGATCTCAGCTAAGTCCTAAATGCTATGCAGCATAGGATTTCACCTTGAAAGATAATCTGACAAGTTCTAGAGTTATGAAATCTAAAGAGATCTTGAAAGATTTATTTAATTGCATAAACATTCTCTAAGCATGCAAACAACTAAGTGGTCATGGTTTTGTGCATTAAAGTGTTTAGAGAAATCTAAGCAAAATAGAACTAATAGATGAATTAAGCACCTATGTAATGCTCGCCATTTTCTTATATAGATAATTACATAAATTTAATACTATCATGTGATATTTTACATTCTATTTATGATTTATGCTAACTGAATTAATGTTTCGTTTAGTAATGTCATAGATGACAGCCACGAGGGATTGATGTCCTCTAGATGTTCATGTCAAAAATGATGATAAGTTTAATCTATTTTTTTTAAAGAGTTTCAACTTGCTCTAAATTTATAATCTTTATAATG
The DNA here is from genome assembly GCA_946598075.1 of Artocarpus hirsutus. Lineage (NCBI taxonomy): Eukaryota > Viridiplantae > Streptophyta > Magnoliopsida > Rosales > Moraceae > Artocarpus > Artocarpus hirsutus. The sequence continues at coordinate 2,223 of CAMOHE010035879.1, forward strand.
ATCTAGAGTTATATTCTTAATGATGACATTAATTTTTTTTGCATATTTTCTTATTTTTTAACATTTATGATGTCATGATAAATTACATGTGTAGCATTTTTTTATTATGGTGTTAAGAAATTAGATAATATAAAGTGCCTAAAAGAATAATGTGTAAATTAATATTTTCAGGGTCATGTGAGCAAACATTATTGTTGTACATAAATAATTATTTTATACTTATATTATATTATATTATATTATATTATATATATTAAGTTATAATCGTATCATATATTATATTAAGATATTATATTTATTATATCATATTATTATTATATATTGGTGACGATGTATTTGATCGAGACATAAAAGTTGAATTGATTTAGTTAATAGTTCAGTTCGTGTAAATCAATTCACTTTAGATAATCATATGTATTCTCTCTTAATTTTGAAAAGACTAATAGGCCTGCATTCTTAACTTATGTCTGTTGACGTACCAAAGGATGACCTCTTGACTTTATGATGGTACTATTAGTGTATGCTCTAAGGAGTACAATGTTGTAATATGTTTTTGGAGACATTTTATCAATAAAGAAATTATTTATTATTCATATACCAAATGTTGTCCTATTTACGTTCGTATTTGTTGAATGCATGTTAAGCAAACAGAAGTCTAAAACTGTCAGTCTAAAACTTTAGGAAGCATATTATGGGGAGATTATGCAGAAGATATGATTCTAAAGGTGATAGTCTAAATCATAAGACCCACAATAGAGAGAATAAAGTTAAGTACTTTATTCATGCTAAGATTGTTATGTTGTCTACATCCCTAACGGGAAATGGCTTGTCTTAGCCATCAAAGTTGGACTTTGCAAGTAAAAACATTGGTATATTGTTAAAGGTGATGATGTATTGGATTGGGATATAAAGTGGAATTGATTTAGACAAATAATTCCATCTATGCAAATTAATTCACTTTAGACAATCATAGGTGATGTATCATAATCTTGAAATTACTAATAGGCCGGTTGTTTTGACTTATGTTTTTTGATGTGCCAAAGGGTGACATCTTGACTTTGTGATGGTGTGCATGTTAGACATGTATGCCTTAAGGAGTAAAAATGTAATTGTTTTTGGAGACATTTTTATCAATAAAGAATTCATTTATTATTTATATACCAAATCTTGTCCTTTTATGTTTATATTTGTTGAATGTATGTTAAGCAAACAATAGTCTAAGACTGTCGGTCTAAACCTTTAAGAATTGAGCATATGATGGACAGATTATGCTGAAGACACGAATCTTAAGGTGATGATCTAAATCATAAAGATCTGTAATTGAGTGAATAAAGTTAGGTGCTTTATTCATGTAAAGATTGTTACGTTGTCTATGTCCCTACTGGGAGATGGTTTGTCTTGACCATCGGAGGTGGACTCCGTGAATAGAAACATTGGCACATTTCATAGGTGACGATATGTTGGATCGGGACATAAAGTGAATAGATTTGGATTAATAATTCTATCTCAGCAAATCGATTCACTTTAGACAATCATTTGTATTGTATCTTAATCCTAAGATGAATAGTAGGCCCGTTGTCTTGGTTTGTGTCTTTTGATGTACCAAAGGGTGACACCCACATTTTAATAGTGGTTTGTATGCTAGTACGTTAAAGGCATGACTCTTAATAGCATAGACCTATTATTCATTAATATAGAATCCATAGCTCCTCTTTAGGAGTAGTGATATCCTCTTATATGTGTTATCCTATAATTGAAAAACTGGAGCACTCAACCATTTGGATACATAGGTGTAACCGAATGGTATACAGTCTTTAGATGGTAAGTTTTTCAATGGTGAAATAATGGAATGTAAAATAAAAATAATCGGGAAGGTAAAACAGAACTTGTCCTTAGGCCAATTATGAATAATCCTATAAGGATACGATACACTATGATATGTCCTGGATACTTAGCTATACGAGCTTCATAATTCTATATAGTTCGAGAGTGCAGCTCTAAGCTTTTAATGGAGTAGCGTTGGAGTTGATAATTATGAATTGTATATCTGGGATATTGGGTTTCATAATTATCGGGAGCTTAAACTATATAGGTCCATTTGGTCCCCTTTGCTAGCTCACAAAATCCTGTAACGATATGGTGTGCTTTTCCAATAATTCGTAACTTATGTCAGATTTATTAGATTGGTTGAAATTTGGGTTGAAATTTGGAAGAATCAAATAATTCATGTCTGTTTATCGGTTGAATTAATTTTGTGACAAAATTAATTCAAGATAAACTTGTTGAATTTTTAGGATCGGATAATTTTTGTCTATCTATCAGTTGATCTAATTTTGGATAAATTAAATTAAGATAAACTTGTAGAATTATTAGGAATCTATTTATTTTTCTAGAGATTATCAAGATAAAGTTGTTTTAGTTAGAGAACTTCTCTATTGGGTTATTTGAGTTAAAACTAAGGCTTTATCCTATAAAATCTCGGATGAAAAATAAAAGATTCGCTGAGATTTTTGACATGCCGATCTTCAATTTTGGCCTGTCGATGGATAAGTTTGGCTTGCCGGTTAGGTAAATCGGCCTGCCTATTCACAAACTAAAAAATCATGCATTTTTACGTGGATTTCATCCGATATTGATCCGAATTTGATCCCAATTCAAATATTTGAGGGTTTATCTTATAAGGATTGACCCTAGACCCAACCTCTATAAATAGGGAGTAAGTCTCATAAGTTATTTAGATCAATTCAGAGATTAAGAGTGATACTCTGCTGATGAGAATCTGAAACTCCCTAAGAGCTCTTGTTCACAAATCACGAACACTAGCTTTGGGTTCTCTCAATTGGCTGGAAGGAGAGTCACCTTAAGGAAGAGCTGTACGTGTGAGCCCACACTCACTCCGATTGTGGATAGAAAATAGCAAAGAAGATTAGTTGGTTGAGGCTTTTCTGAAATGTTACTTCTCTACATAGATTTCAGGAGCTTTTCGGCGGATATAAGGTTAATAAGATCTGGTTAATTCATACATATAGCGTATCAAACTTGTGTTTTGGAAAATACTCTGATATAAAAAAATTTTTTAAATTCCGCTGTATACTTTTTTTTCAACAATTGATATCAGAGCCATGGTTTTTACATAAATTTACGAGTTTATGATCATGCTATATGTATAAATTATGAGATCTTTATCTCTCCAATGCTTGAATTTAATTTTATAGAGAGTTAGCACTCTAGGTTTCTATATATTTTATATGTTGTCATGGATTATATGATGAATGTTTATTAATTAATTATGGTTGATTAAATTATTATTAAATTATTTATTAATTAATTAATTTACACCGGTTGTGGTTCCTTAGAGGTTAGAATGTTTATCTAAGTTTTTCATGGAATTAGATGGCAGACTATCATTTCTTTCTAGGAATTATTATTTGATTTTAAAATTGTAAGAATTTTGTAATTAAATAATTGTTCAGGGAAGACGGATCTAGAATGCAGATCTAGAAGATGGATGATGGCATTTTCAATTATTTCTTGAGTCTCTAATTTTATGTTTTTGAATTGTTGAAAATAAAATTGATGAATTACATTAAAAAAATTGTACTTTCTAGAAAGGGTGATTTCTACTTGGTCGGCATGCCGAACCTTAGTTTGGTAGGTCGACAGTCGCAGATCGGCAGGCCGGACGTGAGGTTTGACAGGCCGTCAGTGGGGTAGAAATCAGGTGGCTCTGGCGGTATGCCAAACTTTTGGTTCGACAGGCCGATTAGTCATGAATTGGTAGGCCGATCACACAGATCAGCTTGCAAGTAGAGAGCTAAATATTTTTCCAAAAATGGTGCAGATTTTTGATGCAGTTTTAATTTTATTTTTGGGACAATTTTGAGAAACATTAAATTTAGATTTGACTAGAAATATGGAGTATTTGATTCATACGGGATTGAAGACTTGAAGATGGGATTACATGAAGAAGGATACAGCTTGAAGATTCAAGGATGAAGAATCGATAATATGTTTCAATAATTCTCTTGTAATCTTTGTTTTCTATTCTCTAGGGTGGGACCATAATATTACGGTTATTTATTATTATTTTGCTTGTATCTTTGCTTGATTGCTTTGCTTGTCTGTATTATAATATGTTTTGCCATGTATATTGATAACATGCCATATAGAATAGGGAGTGCCACTCAATTAAAATTGTTCATGCATGTCTTTTAAAATAAAACCTTGATTACAAAAAGAATGAGTGGGAGAAGGTTTTTGAAGAGAGGACCTAAGGCCTCCATCATTGGTCCATAGGAAGAACATGGTAGTCCTAACCCCTAGGAAGGGATTCTATCATGTACCAAATCGGATCTTTGAGAGGATAAGGTATTTTAGCATGATTTATGGTTACACACCCCTAGGTGGTGATTATAAATCATGTATAAAATATTGAAACAACGGTTAGACACTCATGTTAATTTTATTCTTAACCTCTCCTAGGAGCTTTGTAAATAAAATTAATGGCCAAAGAAACGATTGTTAATATATGCTGGATCATACAGGTCTTGGATGGCATATATTAATTAGGAGGGGATCCGTGTTTCTGATTGAATTTGGCATGACTCCCCTAGGAGCTTGTTGAATTCTGAGTTAAAATTATCATTGTAAGGTTGTGATATTTTCAAAGTTTTGACACATAAACACATTTGTATCATTTTACATGATTGTGTTATCTTCCTAAATTATTATGATGTGTTTGCTTATGTTTGGTATATGATTCTTTATTGTAGATTAAAAATGTCTAAAAATGCTTTATCTTCGATACTTGACAAAGACCTATCAACTGGAGAGAATTATAATGATTGGAAACAAAACCTGAATATCGTCCTTTCCTTTGAGAAACTAAAATTTGTGCTGACAACCCCTTGTCCTCCCGTGCCTATGGGAGAGTCAACTAATGAGCAATTCCAAGCGTATGATTGCTGGAAAGATGCAAATGATCAGGCCCACTACTATGTTATGGCTAGCATGAACAACGTGCTGCAAGCTCAACATCAGGATTACGAGACTGCTAAGCATATCTTGGATAATCTAAAAGACATGTTTGGAGGCCAGGCCATAACAAAGCGGTAAAGGGCACTTTGGAAACTCTTAAATTGTAAGCAGAGGCCGGGGACATTTGTAAAGGAGCACATGATGTTGGTCATGGGTTACCTAGCTGAGGCTGAAACCAATGGAGCCAACATTGATGCTGAAACTTAGATGACTATGGTCTTTGAGATTCTATCTAAGGAATTTATTTCGTTTAGAGCTACTTTTAATTTGAGCAATAGATGGGATATGACCTTAACAGAATTAATGAAACAGTTACAGGAGTTTGAACTGTTGATCAGGGAGTCTCTTGCGGGTGGAGAGGCCAACATGGTAGCTACTTCTAGTTCCAATCCCAACTCTGGGAATGGAAAGAAGCAACGGGCCAAGAATGGGAAGGTCAAGCATATCAAGAAGTATTGCAAGGACTTCCTTTCCAAAAGAGGTAGGTATGATCTTCTGTATTTAGGAACTTGTTTAGTTGAGGAATCTAGTGACATTTGGGTCATAGATTCTGGTGCAACTAATCATGTTTGTGTTTCTTGAAAAGGGTTCAAAGAAACGAGAAGTTTGCTTCATGAAGACTTCATGCTTCGGATGGGCGATGGATCCTTGGTCTCAGCGGAAGCAGTGGGAGACGTCCATCTTCATTTTGATAATTATAGGAATTTAATTTTGTGAGATTGTTTTTATGTTCCTAAATTTAAAAGAAATTTAATTTCTATAACTTGTTTATTTAAATACTCTTATTTAGTTTCTTTTAATAATAAAGTGGTGATTTGTAAAAAAAAATCTTTTATCTATTCTAGATGGATGCAAAATAATCTATATTTTATCAAACCTAAGATGGACTTACTGCTTAATGCTAAGATAAATGATAATGACTCTAAAAGACTTAAAACTTCTCACTCTAATAAGACTTATCTTTGGCATTTGCGCCTTGGTCATATTAACCTAAATAGGATTCAAAGACTGGTAAGGGATGGACATTTAAGTCACTTAAAGGTGGAATCTTTACCTCAATGTGAATCTTGTTTGGAGGGTAAAATGACCAAAAGACCATTTAGGTCTAAGGGCAATAAGGCTGAAGGCGTTCTAGAACTTGTGCATAGTTATGTTTGCAGACTGATGAACATCCAGGCACGAGGAGGGTATGAGTACTTCATCACTTTTATTGACGATTACTCAAGGTATGGGTATGTGTACCTGATGCACCACAAAAGCAAAACTTTTGGCAAGTTTAAAGAGTTTCGGGCTGAAGTGGAAAAACAATTGGGTAGACCCATAAAGGCACTTCGATCCGATCGAGGTGGAGAATACCTTTCTGATGAGTTTCTGAGACACTTATTAGAGAATGAGATTTTATCCCATTTGACTGCACCGACACTCCACAGTAGAATGGCGTAGCGGAAGAAGGAATAGGACTTTATTAGACATGGTAAGGTCCATGATGAGTATTTCATCATTGCCTTTATCCTTTTGGGGATATGCACTACAAACCGCATGTTATCTTTTGAACAATGTGCCTTCAAATCGGTCCTTAAAACTCCTCAAGAGTTGTGGATGGGTAGGAAGACATCCTTCGACCATATTCGCATATAGGGATGTCTGGCTCATGTCCTATTTAAGGATGCAAATAAGTTGCAAGCACATTTGAAAGTTTGCGTGTTTGTAGGATATCCAAATGGGACTAAAGGGGGTTATTTCTATAACACAAAGGAAAATAAAGTCGTGGTTTCAATTAATGCAACTTTCCTTGAGGAGAGTTACATGGATGACTTTAAGCCTCGAAGCAAAGTAGTGCTTGAGGAGTGTAGGAGTGATCCAATCACTCTAGAGGTTTCGAATGAAACCGTTTCGATCAGTATAGAAAAACCAAACGAAATTGAACAACAACATAAAGGGCTTTGGCGTAGTGGGAGGATCGGGCGTCAACCCGAAAGGTATAAATTCAATGGGGAGGCCTTCTTGGCTGAGCCAGATGAACATAACAAGGATCCTTACACTTATGTAGAAGCTATGGAGGATGTTGATTCGAAACTCTAGACAGAGGCCATGAACATAAAGATGAAGTCTATGGAGACTAATCAGGTCTAGGAGCTTGTGGATCTACAAGAGGAAAAGAGAAGTGGATGGAGAGGTCGAAACCTTTAAGCCTAGACTGGTAGCTAAGGGTTATACGCAAAAGGAAGGAATCGATTACGATGAAACCTTTTTGCCCGTAGCCATGCTTTAGTCCATCCGGATTCTCTTGTCCATAGTTGCCGCTCTCTATTACAAGATTTGACAGATGGATGTCAAGACGGCTTTTCTTAATGGCTATCTTGATGAGTCCATTTATATGGAACAACCAGAAGGGTTCAAGGCCAAGGGTCAAGAGGGTAAGGTTTGTAAGCTGCTAAAGTCAATTTATGGACTTTGGCGGGCTTTCCATTCTTGGAACATAATATTTGATCAAGTGATCAAGACTTATGGGTTCTCACAAAATGTGGATGAGCCATGTGTTTACAAACACATTAAGGATGGGAAGGTGGTTTTCTACTGCTCTATGTAGATGACATTCTGTTAATTGGCAATGACATTAGGGTATTGTCATCGGTCAAATTATTGTTGACCAAGCAGTTTGACATGAAGGACTTAGGCGAGGCTAATTTTGTTCTCTATATCCAGATCTTTCAAGATAGACAGAACAAAATGATAGCTTTGTCACAAGTTGGCTACATAGATAAAATTCTCAAGAGGTTTGCTATGTAAGATTCCAAGAAAGGTGGACAACCATCTAGGTCTAGAATTACTCTTTCTAAGAAAGACTCTCCAAAGTTTGAGGAAGAAAGAGAATACATGAAGAAGGTGCCTTATGCTTTGGCAGTGGGTAGTCTCATATATGCCATGCTTTGCACAAAATCGGATAATTGTTATGCAGTCAAGATTGTAAGTCAATTTTAGGTGGATCTAGGACCGAACAATTAAGCATATTTTCAAGTACTTGAGAAGGACTCGATCTATATGCTTGTATATTCAGGTGAGGACTTGACTCCTCTAGGATATACTGACTTGAATTTTCAATCCTATTTGGATTTAAGGAGTTTGACTTCTAGGTTTGTGTTTACTCTAGGCGACGGTGCCATTAGTTGGAGAAGTGTGAAGCAAGATTGCACTTCGGATTCAATGATGGAGACTGAGTATGTAGCAGCTAGTGATGCTTCGAAAGAAGCAGTGTGGCTCTGCAAGTTCCTTGGGGATCTTGAGGTGGTTCCTGGTATGGATAAGGCGATATCACTGTACTATGATAACAGTGTGGCGGTAGCTAATGCTAAGGAACTGAGATTTCACAAGAAGAGTAAACATATTGATCGGAAGTATCATGTAATAAAGGACTTTGTCGAGGGCAAGCATGTCACGGTGTGCAAAATCACATCAGAGGACAATTTTACTGATCCATTCATGAAGACACTTACTGGGAGAGTCTTTGAGAGGCATTTAGAAGCCATGGGAATGCAAAATTTGTCATATTTACTTGCTTAGTACAAGTGGGAGATTGTTAGATATGTATGCCCTAAGGAGTAAAAATATAATTGTTTTTGGAGACATTTTTATCAATAAAGAATTCATTTATTATTTCTATATCAAATCTTATCCTTTTTACGATCATATTTGTTGAATGTATGTTAAGCAAATAATAGTCTATGACTGTTGGTCTAAACCTTTAAAAATTGGGCATATGATGGACCGATTATGCAGAAGACATGATTCTTAAGGTAACGGTCTAAATCATAAAAATCTACAATCGAAGGAATAAAGTTAGGCACTTTATTCATGTAAAGATTGCTATGTTGTCTTTCCCTATTGGGAGATGGCTTGTCTTGACCATCGGAGGTGGACTTTGTGAATAAAAACATTAGCACACTGTCATACGTGACAATGTGTTGGGTTGGAACATAAAGTGAATAGATTTGGATTAATAATTCTATCTCGGTAAATGGATTCACTTTAGACAATCATTTGTATTGCATCTTAATCCTGAGATGAATAGTGGGTCTGTTGTCTTGACTTGTGTCTTTTGATGTTCCAAAGGGTGATACCCACATTTTAATAGTAGTATGCATGCCGATACGTTAGAGGCATGACTCTTGATAGCATAGAGACCTCTTATTCATAGATATGGAATCCGTAGCTCCTCTTTAGGAGTAGTGATATCCTCTTATATGCGTTATCCTGTAATTGGAAAACTGGAGCGCTTAACCATTTGGATACATAGGTGTAACTGAATGGTATACTGTCTTTAGATGGTCAGTTTTTTGATGGTGAGATAATGGAACATAAGATAAAAATAATCGGAAAGGTAAGACAGAACTTGTCCTTAAGCCGATTATGGATAATCCTATGGGGATACGATACACTATGATATGTCATGGAGACTTAGCTATACGGGCTTTGTAATTCTATATAGTTCAATAGTGCAGCTCCAAGCTTTTAGTGGAGTAGCGTTGGAGTTGATAATTATGAAATATATATCTAAGATATTGGGTTTCATAATTATCAAGAGCTTGAACTATATAAGTCCATTTGGTCCCCTTTGCTAGCTCACAAAATTCTGTAATAATACGGTGTGCTTTTCCAATAATTGGTAACTTATGTTAAATTTATTAGATTGGTTGAAATTTGGAAGAAACAAATAATTCATGTCTGTTTATCGGTTGAATTAATTTTGTGACAAAATTAATTCAAGATAAACTTGTTGAATTATTAGGATCGGATAATTCTTGTTTGTTTATCAGTTGATCTAACTTTGGATAAATTAAATCAAGATAAACTTGTAGAATTATTAGGAATCTATTTATTTTTCTAGAGATTATTTAGATAAAGTTGTTTCAATTAGATAACTTCTCTATTGGGTCATTTGAATTAAAACTAAGGCTTTATCCTATGGAATATTGGATTAAAAAAAAAGATTCGCTAAGATTTTTTTTCAGTAGTTCGGCATGCTGATCTGCAAGTTCGGCCTGCCGATGGGCAAGTTTGGCCTGCTGGTTAGGCAAATCAGCCTGCCTATGCATGAAGTAAAAAATTACGCATTTTTAAGCTGATATCATCCGATATTGATTCGAATTTGATTCTGATTCGAATTTTTGAGACCTTACCTGATAAAGACTAACCCTAGACCTAACCTCTATAAATAGGGAGTGAGTCTCATAAGTTATTTAGATCAATTGAGAGATTGAGAATGATACTCTACTGGTGAGAATATGAAACTCCCTAAGAGCTCTTGTTCACAAATTGCGAACACTAGCTTTGGGTTCTCTCAATTGGTTGGATGGAGAGTCACCTTGAGGAAGAGCTGTATATGTGAGCCCACACTCACTCCGATCGTGGATAGAGAATAGCAAAGAAGACCAGTTGGTTGAGGCTCTTCTGAACGTTACTTCTCTACATAGATTTCGGGAGCTTTTCGGCAGATACAAGGTTAGTAAGATCTGGATAATTCATACGTATAGTGTGTCAAGCTTGTGTTTTGAAAAATACTCTGATATAAATTTTTTTTTAAATTCTACTGTGTACTATTTTTCCAACAATTGGTATCAAAATGTTGGAGACATGATTCTTAATAGCGTAGACCTGTTATTCATAGATATGGAATCCATAACTCCATTGGTAGAGTTAACGATATTCTCTTATATACATTATCCTGTAATCAGAAAACTAGAGCTCTCAACCATGTAGATGCATGGGTATAGCTAAATAGTATACTGTCCTTAGGTGGTAAGTTTTTCAATAGTAAAATAATAGAATGCAAGATAAAAATAATTGGGAAGGTAAGATGAAATTTATATGCCTAGGTGTAAGCAAATGGTATACTGTCCTCGGATGGTAAGTTTTCTAATGGTGAGATAATGAAACATAAGATAAAAATTAATCGGGAAGGTAAGATGGAATTTATCCTTAAGCCGATTGTGAATATCCTATGGGGATACGACATATTATGATATATCATAGACACTTAGCTAATTTAGATGTTCGTAATTTTGTATAGTTTGAAAGTGCAGATCTAAGCTTTTAGTGGAATAGTGTTAAAGTTAATAATTATAAAATGTAGATCTAGGATATTATATTTTATAATTATTAGAGCTTAAACTATATAGGTCTATCAGGTCCCCTTTGCTAGCTCATTATAAATCCTAAAACAATTTGGCATGCTTTTCCAATAAATTGGTAACTTATGTTAAATTATTAGATTGGCTAAATTCAATAGGATCAGATAATTCATATCTATTTATCGGTTGAATTAATTTTGTAAATTAGTTCAAGATAAACTTATTGAATTATCGAGAATGTTTATTTTCCTTGAGATTATCTAGATATGACTATTTTAATCAGATAACTTCTTTATTGGGTTATTTGAATTAAAACTAAGGCTCTATCCACAGAATCTCAGGTAGGAAATAAAAGATTCTCATGGATCATATTATCGTAAGTTCGGCAGTCCGATCCATTAGTTTAGCCTATGTAACGCTCCTGAATTTTAAAGTAAAGTTAGTTATGTTAGTTTTAATTATTAAGTATGCCAGTGTAAATTTTGTTGTCAATTTTAGTCATTTGAGGATTTCATTGTAGCTATTAAATTTAAAAATCTAATTTTTAGTTTTAAAATACTAAATTACATTTTTATCCCATATTTTTCATATTTACAAAAATGCCCTTGGGGCTTTTCTTTTTCTTTTTCGTTTCCTTTTTCTTTTCATATTTCACGCTCTCTCTCTCTTTCTTCCTCTCGCACATAGCCCCCTCTCTTTTTCTTTCTCTTAAAAATTTTGATTTCAAGCTTTCATTCTCACATATTTGAGCAATGATTGAAGTTCAAATTATTAAGCTTTTCATCAAAAAAGGCCATTAAATGTTAATTTTCCCTTTTTCTTAAAATTTCAAAGTTTTATTTTCAATTTTTTAAATTTTCTTTGATTGTTGTATCCGAATTTCATTGAGCTTAAATAATGTTTAATCTAAGCTTATAGGACTTGTTTTACTATGAATCTAAGCTTTATTTGAACAAAAATTTGTTTAATCAAGTTTTTACATTTTTCTAAGATTTTCAAATCCATTGTGAAATTAAGTTTAAATTTGGGAAAAATGATTTAAATTTGTTCTATTATGATTTTCTATGCTTTCTATATGATTTTTATGCCTTGGGATTAAGAAAACAGGTTTTAATTTAGATTTTTGAGCTTAGGGAGGTCGAGACTCGAAGTCTCGAGTCCCTAGATTTTGGCAATTTGGTAGATCAAGCTTGATCTTTGGCATGCCGGATTCAAGAAATTCGGCAAGCCGGATTCATATCTTCGGAAGGCTGGTCTGGATGTTTGGAAGGCCAAACTATGTAGATTCGGCAGGCCGGTTCAGGGTGTTTGGTAGGCTAATTGGGAAATATGAAATTGTATTTTAACCATAGTTTTCAATGCTTAATGATTCTGAAATGTTTCAAAAAGGATTATGGTTTTGGGTTATGATTATTTTCAGTCCAAAGGCACACTGATAATTAAACTAACATAATAATATTTGTTGAAAATAATTTCTGATTTTAAATGCAGTTTTCAAGGTTTTGAACTTATATGGAGCATACATTGGATTTAACTTGGAGCTTACGTTATTGGAATTTCAAATTAAGGTAGGATATTTCTATCCCTTTCCTTGGTAGCCCTTTTTAAACTGTTTTGGCTAAATGTTTGACCTTTTGAATGATTAGTGCCATAGCAATAGTTGCTTGATAGCTTTTATTGTATGCAAACTCAGCTAAAGGAAGATACTCATCCTAAGACGTCTAAAAATCAACATAGGCCCCTAACATATCCATTAAAATTTGAATAATCTTGTTTGATTGGCCATCAATTTGAGGGTAGAATGCTGTATTGAATGTTAATTTAGTCTTCATAGCTCTATGAAAACTCTTTAAAAAATTGGAAGTAAACTGAGAACCCCTGTCTGAAATAATAGTCATTGGTACTCCATGCAGTATTACAATCTCCTTTACATATAATTGAACATATTGATCCATAGAGTAATTGGTGCAAACTAAAAGGAAATGGCTTAACTTTGTTAATCTATTAACGATTACCCAAATTGAATCGCATTCACTTCTTGTTCTAGGTAGCCTAGTCACAAAATTTATTGCAATATCCTCCCATTTCTACTGTGGAACCTCTAAAGGCTGCAATTTACCTACTGGTCTCTGATTATTCTTTTTTGACTTGTTGGCATGTAAGACATTTTCCCACAAATTTTACCACATCTCTCTTCATCTTTAGCCACCAATAAAAAGCTTTTAAATCCTTATACATCTTACTTGTAACGGGATATATTGAATAAGGAGTGTTATGAGCTTCCTCCATTATCACTTTTTGAAGATCTCCATCGTTCAAAACACAACACTTATTTTCAAGTCTAATCACTTCATCACAAGAAATCTAAAAGCTCTAACTTTTCCTAGCTTCAATCTTGTTCCTTATACAATAAAGGAAAGGACCTAAACTCTGCCTCTGCTTAATCCTTTCTAATAGTATGGGTTACAGAGTTATTGCAGATAGCACCTGAATTAACTATACGATATTATCTCTAATTCTAATTTCTACAAATCTCTAGAAATTGGCATCTACATAAATGATATAGCTGACACACACACTGAGGACTTACGACTTAAAGCATCTACCACCACATTAGCTTTACTAGGATGATAGTTAATTATATAGTCATAATCCTTAATCAACTCTAACCATTGTCTCTACCTCATGTTCAATCCCTTCTAGTCAAAGAGATACTTTAAACTCTTATGGTCTGTATAAATCTCACACCTTTCCCCATATAAGTATTGTCTCCAAATCTTTAGGGCAAACAATATGGCTACCAGCTCCAAGTCATGAGTTAGGTAATTCTTTTTATAATTTTTCAACTGGCAAGAAGCATAAGCTAAAACTTTCCCATCATGCATCAATACATATCCCAACCCGTTCCTAGAGGCATCGCTATATAACACAAATCCCTTATTATTCATAGGAATAGTAAGAATCGGAGCCATAACCAACCTATCCTTAAATTCCTAAAAGCTGCATTCATATAGATCAAGCCACTTAAACTACACATTTTTCCTTATCAACTAAGTAGGAGGAATGGCAATCTTTGAAAATCCCTCAACAAATCTCCTGTAGTACCCTACCAAGCCTAGAAAACCAAGAATCTCTAAAGGATTACTCGATTTAGGCAAATTAGTCACCACCTCAATCTTACTAGGATCCGCTAAAATGTCCAAAAAATTCCTCACTTTCTAACCAAAACTCACCTTTCTTAAATTTGGCATACAACTATTTTCCTTAAGAGTCCTTAGAAGAATCCTTAGATGCTCCAGATGCTCCTTTCTTGAGCAAGAGTAGATAAGGATATCATCAATGAAGACTATTACCAAACTGTCTAAGAAATCCTTAAATACCCTATTCATCAAATCCATAAATACAATGGAGCAGTAGTAAGCCCATGGCATAACTAAGAACATGTCCATACCTTGTCCATAAGGTAGTCTTTGGAATATCATCCTCCTTAATCCTTAACTAGTGGTACCAAACTTAGAAAACTTAGTGTCATCCTATAATTGTTCAAATAAATCATCAATCTAAGGCAAAGGATACTTATTCTTCACTATCACCTTATTCAATTCTCAATAATCAATACACAACCTCATTGTCCCATTCTTTTTCTTCACAAATAATGTCGATGCACCCCATGGAGAGAAACTCGGTTAAATAAATCCTTTACCCAACAACTCTTATAGCTAAGCCTTCAGTTCTTTTAACTCAACTGGTGCCATCCTGTAGGGTGTCTTAGATATGGGAGCTATATAAAGTATTAACTCAATCTCCAATTCAAGCTCCCTACTCGGTGACAACCCTAGTAGATCTTATGGGAATACCTTTGGAAACTCATTCGTAATTAGGACATCTTCTACTCTAGCTGCCTACATGTCTATAACAACAGCTAGAAACCCTATACATCCACTATCCAACAGTCTTCTGGCTCTTAAAGCTAATATAACAAGAGTTATCAATCTACCCACCATGCCAATAAATGAAAACTCTTCCTCTTCTGATGTTTTAAATACTACAATCTTCCTTTTATAATCGATGCATGCATTATACTTTGTAAACCAATCTGATATGAACCACGCCAAGAACTAACGCAACCCTAACCAAAACTGGCCTCCAAGATTGAAACGCCTAATCGGATTTGAAATGGAACCACGACCTGATGCCTAACAAGAAGCACGAACCGTAATATGTGAGGATGCCACAATCAGTTATGTACGGACTGATTGATAAGTCTATGAACGCAACATAATCTTCCGATGAGTTTGAATAGTTTGTTTAGGAACCGAAGAGAATTAAACCTCAAATTGTGTGTAAAAACCCAATTACCATTAAATGAAATTCGTTACAATATATAGTGGTTTCCTTTGCGAATTTTGAGCTCTTAATTGCCCATGGAATTTCGAGCAAATCAATTACCAGCCAAAAAGATGCTCAATCTAAAGCAAATAAAGTAAGTTTCCTAAGTGGCTTAAAAGCCTTACAATAATATAAAAGTAAACGCATGTTTTGTAAAAGAAAAGGAAACTAGACAATAATCAGGCAATTAGCTGATTCTTCTCGCCACTTGTTGCCTCAAATTGGGAAAGTAACTGAAATGGAAAATAGCGAGATTATTTGCAGCCATAGGATTATTTGGTCCCTTCTAGAACTTGAATCACGCATTTATTGGTTTGGATGTCACATGCAATTCCCTCAATGGGCCTCCATGCGATCGCTTAAGCCCAAGATGCTTGAATCAGCCCAATAAGCATTTCTTTGAATTTTTTTGCATGAGCTCTCGTAACCGGACCAATGGGAACTTGAATTGGATCTAAATATGTCTCATCCCTTATGCTCTTGCTTGTGCTACCGAAGCCCTCATTATTCCCCTCCTCTTGAGAAGGATTTGTCCTCAAATCGTCGCCTGCATCAAAAGGACTTGGATCAGAAACATTAAAGGTGGCGCTTACACCATACTCACCTGGCAAATCTAGCTTGTATATTGATCCTTTCAAGAATTTGAAAAGGACCATCCCCTTTAGGCAACAGCTTGGACTTCCTTTGTTCTAGAAATCGTTCCTTGCGTAAGTGCAACCATACCCAATCGTCGAGCTTGAAGACGAGCTTGTGACGCCCTTTGTTGGCTTGTTAAGCATATTGCTTAGTCCTTCGCTCGATGTTGAGTCTTGCCTTCTCGTGTATCTGCTTAACAAGGTCAACTTTTCTTTTTCCATCTAAATTCACACGCTCAGACAAAGGTAACGGCATTAAATCCAAAGGAGTTAAAGGATTAAAACCATAAACAATTTCAAACAGTGAAAATTGAGTAGCAGAATGAACATATTGATTATAAGCAAACTCAACATGTGGTAAACACTCTTCCCAAGTTTTGATGTTCTTTTTAATGACAACCTGCAACAAAGTTGACAAGGTTCTATTCACAACTTCTGTTTGACCATCGGTTTGAGGGTGACAAGTAGTCGAA
>CAMOHE010035881.1:0-32447 GCA_946598075.1 Artocarpus hirsutus
TATATATATAAAAATATTTATATATAGAATATAACGTTTATATATATAAAGAATACTTGTAAATTAACTTACAATTAACATATAAATTAACGTTTATTTATATTTAGAAAATTTATATATTTATATATATATATAAACGTATTAATACTTATAAATTAACATACAAGATATATATATATATATATATATAAAATACCTTTGTATGAAGTTCTATCATCCCATAAACACATGGTAATTTCATAAGTAAAAAAAATAAATAAATGCACAAGTGGTAAAAATAAAAATACATTCACATAATCTTAACTAGACCCCTAACTTAAAATTTAGGGTGTTACAATGTCCCGCTGGGATATTTCCACATGTCTTGGTAGGACATGTCGGGACATTTCCATATGTCTTCGCAGGACATGTTGGGACTTTTTTACATGTCCCATTGGGACATTTCTGACAGAATTTTCTTTCCCACCTCTCACATTTCTTGTTAGGACATTTTTACATGTCTTGATGGGACATTTTGAAAACCTTCCACATGTCTTGCTGAGACATTTTATTAGAATTAGTGCCCTAAAGAATAAATACTTTTGTTGTATTTATGACATTTTTGGTGAAATAAATAATAATGTGAATATTTTATGTATTAATAATGGTCCTCATATTACTATCATATTAATGATTATATATTAGCAAACATATAATCCGTGACTATTAGAACCAAATCTTGAAATTAGGCATATATAGAGTTTATATGCAGAAAGATCTGATTCAAAAATTAATAGCCTAAATTATATAGTCGTAGTGTATGTATAAAGCCGGGTACTTTATATATGACAAGACTATAATGGGGATCTTTGTCTAATTGGGGAGGCGGCTTGTCTTGGTCGTCGGAGCGGATTGACTCTATGGTAGACACATTAATGTGGTAGACCTAACAATGATTGTACACTGGACTGGACCTAAAATAGAATTGATTTAATAATAATTTCATTTGAATTAAATTAATTCTCTTTGATAATCACTATATGTTATCTTAATCTTGAAGTGGATTCATGACTCCATGTTTGTAGCTTGTATCTTTTGATATGCCAAAGGTAGGAGTTTCGGTGACCAAAGGCTCCATTGTCGGTATGTAAGAGTTGCAACCTATATTCGATGAGAGCATAATCCACAAACAGGGAATCCACAGCTCTCTAATAAAGAGTTAATATTATCCTTTCAAAGGCATTATTTAGGTATTGAAAAATATGACGAGGCCTTGGTCATTGGAGTGCAGCTTCAGATCTATGGTGGAAAGACATTGAAGTTAATAATTAAATGAATAATTATTCAGAGATTAATTAATTTTTTATTATTAGAGCTTGATAAAATATCTATCCATTGGGTCCCAATGCTAGCTCACAAATTCCTTGACTAGTTGTGTAGAATGATTTACCATAGGTAATACAGAAGGTTACGCCAGATGGGTTACTGGACTTGTCATTGTGTAAACCTAATAGTCCAGTGGGATTGTGGTTGTGGCACCTGGCCTAGTCCTACAGGACTGTGGGTGCTTATAGGTGGGGCAATTTAGAAAAAATGAAATTAATTATTTAATTAATTAGTTTCATGATAATATTTATCTAAATTTAATTATTAAGATTTTATGATAATTAATTAATTTCAATAATTAATTTAAATCCTAATTATATTTGAATTTGTATAAAGGATAATTATTCATAATTATTTAGATTAGATAATTATTAAAGATAATTGAATTATAATTTAAATATAATTATTTGAATGTGAATTATCCTAGATAATATAGATAATTACAGAACTCTACATTGTGATTGGTTGAGTTTGAATTCTCCTTTATCTAATAAATGGCGTGCATAATGAGGATAGATCCTTTGTGATTAGCATGTGCGATGGGTGGAGGAGAGAGAAAATCTTTTCATAATCTTGATAAACTTCTACCTCATTTAATCAACTCTATAAATAAAGGTCTCTGCACTATGGTTTATTGATTCAGAAAAAGAGTATTTTGTGCTTGTCCTAGAGAAAAAAAAAATATAAAAGAGAGTCTGTGATGAGTTTCTTCTTAGTTGTGCCTACACACAACTAGTAAGAAGAGGATAGTATTGAAGATCTGAAAGTAGAGATTCGATGTTAAAGAATTATTCAGTTAGAAGTGTTGTTTTTGATCTCCAACGAGTACGTTAAATTAGATTTAATTTATTGTTTATAGCATCATGAGTTAGTTTTCTGAGTATTTCATAAAATTTTTAAGATTTTGCCGTAATGTTCTAACGGGACATTCCTTTTCATCCCCCACATGTCCCGCTAGGACATTTACACACGTAAAACACAAACAAACACCACAACAATAGAGTAAAAAAAAAAAAAAAACAAAGTAAAACAAACATAACAGTTCAAACACCACAAAAAACACAAACAAAAACAGGTCTCCTCCAGCAACGTCAAGGTGGTGTGGTTTGTCTTCAAGCGTGGTAGGACCAGGACAGCGACGGAGGCGTGGTTTGTCTTCGAGATGGCAATGGGATCTGCAAATTCAACGATGACGTGCTTGGAACGTGAGGACTCGGGCGAAGAACAGATCTCCTCTGGGATCTCGCGATATAACTCCTAATCTAGTCCACAGATCTCCTTCAACGACGCGATGATAAACGAAGAGTAAATGGACCGTCTCCAGCGACAACCCTTCCAATCTGGTCCACAGATCTCATCTGGCGGTGCTATGACAGGCAAAGAGCCTCGACTATCTATCGGCACCGATCGGGGCTGGGCCTTGCAATTTCAGTGAGATCGGGATGGAGATGGCACGAACGGTGATGGCTGGGCTGGTTTCAGTGGTGTGAGTATAACCAATTTGTGGGCTGAGGAGGGAGAACCAAATGTGACCATGGCGATGGCCAAAGATCGTCTTGACACCATCGACAGTGATGTGAGTGACGATGACGTGACTTCACCAGAGAGAGAGAGAAATGAGAGGTCGAAGTTTTGAGTTCGAGAGTAGGAAAAAAAGAAAATAAAGAAAATTTGAGTTTTGTGGTATTTGTGGCATGATTTTTGTAATGTCAACTTTGGTGACATAAATAAAATAATGGGGAAAAAAATGCCATAGCACGTAAGTTTCTCTTCTACAAATAAGTGGATTTTTTGTTAATATAAAGAAAACAAATAAATTTAAAGCCTTTCTTTAAATAGAATATCACCATACTCAAATTATGCCACACAATCATTTATATTAATTT
Organism: Artocarpus hirsutus; assembly: GCA_946598075.1. Classification (NCBI taxonomy): domain Eukaryota; kingdom Viridiplantae; phylum Streptophyta; class Magnoliopsida; order Rosales; family Moraceae; genus Artocarpus; species Artocarpus hirsutus. The sequence continues at coordinate 3,252 of CAMOHE010035881.1, forward strand.
TAAAAATAATAATGCGACTTTAATTTTTTTTTTTTCCAACCATTTCAAATATACAGACTGTAACATGACTCTTTCAACTTTCCCTTTCTCTCCCTCATTTATTAGAATATCATTTGATTTATTAGAATATCATTTGATGGCATAATAAGTTTAAAACATGTGTGGCAATATAAAAGAGTTTTAAAGATGTTATATTTTAAAATTTCTCATTTTTAAACGTACGTATTTGGTGGCACTCTTTTGATAGTCCAGAGTGGGTCAAGGTGGTTTGATCCCGGCCCAAGTCTAGCCAATCCCTCCTGCTGTCGTTGGTCATACCATCTGGGCTGGGCTGTAGCAGCACTTACCTTTGGACATAATCCACTGTTCTTCGTTGTCTCTCTCTCTAGAAATTCAGAGGAATACCAGCACAACCTCAGCAAGTCGCGAATATTAGAGCTTTTCATTTGTGCAATAATAACGTGTTATATATATATATATATACATATGTATGTATGTATATGTATATATAACTTACTGTTGGTTTTGAACTTTGTTGTCGTTTCTTAGCATGATTCTCGTTTTAGGATGTTTCGCGTTATTCATATTGTTACTGTCGTTTTTCTGCCATCGTTTCATTATCATTCACATCATTTTGATCGCGTTTCTTATCTTTCTTCTTGTTGGTGTCGTTTTGGATTTCATTAATTTCTGTAGGATTGATGTCGTTTTTAATAACGTTTGTTGTCGTTTGTCTTGTGATCTCGCTATAAGCCTCTAACTTTGTTGTCCTTTATTAGCATCGACGTCGTTTATCCGGATGCTGCTTGTTGTTTTTCTTGCACGCTGCCCTCTTTAGATGTCTTAAGTAGCGTTGACGTGGTTTTTCCGAATTTTCGTTCTCGTTCTTATTGTCTTCGTTAATGTCAAACTTTTTTGCTGTCGTTTTCCTGGATGTTATTGTCTTTATTCTTGTCCATGTCATTTAGTAGAGGTGATGTGTCTGAAATGATTATTGTCGTCTTTCTCGGCGTTACTGTTTTATCCTTCGTTATTGATACAGTTTTTAGAATATTTATTGTCGCTTATCATGTTGCTGTACTTCACTTTATTGTCGTCTATATCGAGGCTTCCATTTTCGTAAGTGTGCTGTCGTTAGCATTGATGTCGTTTTTCGGATGATCATTGTCATTTTTGTCTCCGTCGGTTTCAATTGTTACTGTTTGTTTATTACTATAGACGTTGTTTTCATCGTTTGCTGTCGTTTGCGTGCTGGAGTTTTTTAACTTTACATTCGTTTATTAACATTCATGTCGTTTTTAGGATGTTTATTATTATCTTTTTTTGTCGCGATCTTTTTTTGTTTTTAATAATCTTTGTAGCGTTTTTTAAGCATGCCCTACTTGTAGCTGTCATTATTTAAATTGTAAGGTCGTAATGTTGTTGTCAATTTAGAATGTCTAATATTTATTGTGTTTTCTCTTGTCAATGTCGTTTTCAACTTCTTCGTCGTTTATTAGCATTGGTATCGTTTTCGTGTCGCTGCAGTTTTAAACTTCTTGTTGTTTGGCAGCAATGATGTTTTTTTTTCAATATTTATTGTGGATTTTATCTTTTTATTGAAGTTTATGTTATTATTTATGTCGTTTCCTTTCGCTTTAATTAGATTATTTTACGGCTGCTGTTTTTACCTTGTTGTCGTTAATCGGTTTAACTGTGTTTGCCTTTCCTTTCCTTCCTTCTTTTTTTTTTTTTTTTTTTTTTTTAATTTTTTTCAAATGGGTCTCTCTTTCTAAATGCTTTAACCAAATTCAGAAGAGAGGCAAGAAAGGAAGAACACACTTAAGTAATAAGAACCAGAGATGTATAAATCGGCATATTTGCAAAACCACTATCAATTCTCAATTCCATCCAACGAATCACACAATTAGCTTTGGTTAAAAAAAAAAAAAAAGAACTACACAATTAACATAAGCTTTAGATTATTACGGATATATACGTCAGCCATGCAATTACATAAATTTTATGACAATACACAATTGTGACATTAGTTATTAAGTGAAATTTATTGTATTTTTTGGCGCCCATAATATCAGAGATGAATCCGGTATCTAAATTCTTCATCGTTCCTTCACAAACTAGTGCCATTTTTTTCATTAAAAAAGTACTTGTATCATATATATATATATATATATATATGTGTGTGTGTGTGTGTGTGTGTGTGTGTATTTCCTTGGAATCTTTATTAGCAAAGGATTTCATAGACCAAAAAAATTGAACACTTAGAAATTAGGATTAACATAATAAGTTAGTGACAAAGGACAGCGAGCATTCCAATAATATTCATTTGGGGATTAGCTTAGGTCTTAAAATGCAGGATCTAGTGGATTCCCCACTTATAAATTGTCCTTTAATTAGCAATTTTTAATATGTTCTTATCGAATGACGTTTACCAAACTTTCATCTGTCTCTGATTTGCAAATAGGCTGCGGCTCTATTTTTATTCAACAAAAGCTTGTAATGGTGCTTTTGATCTCATTATAAATTAATTATTTTTTTCCCCGGCAATTGATTAGTCACCAAACAATTAAAAAATCTTTCCCCTCATTTTTTTCTTAGATAGATGAAAACGATGTCACTAATTTTAAATTGAAACAAATAAATTTATTATCCGGCTCATGTTCATCAAGTGCCGGCCAATACGTTTATGACTTAGAGCAATCTTTACATGATTAATAATGTTACTTATCGAATTTTATATCAACAGACCCGCACATTCCTGATACATATGTACATGTTTGTTACGAAGTAGACATCACTAATCTTACGGAGAGCAAAAGTACGAGAAGAAAACAGGCAAAAAAAAAAAAAAAACACAAATATCATAATGAAGCTTCAATTTTTTCCTTTCCATTCCTTTCTTTCCAATCAAACATAACCAAAGTGTGAGAGTTATATCCATTTTCAGTCACTGTAAAAGATTCACCACGATGAAGTAGAAATTTATAAAAAAAACAAAGCACACTACTCATAATTTTGTGTTTTTATCTAACCTTTCTAGTAAAACCCTATATGGTGCCCCCTTTATATATGAAAAAGTAGAACAACTGAATTTACAAGGTCAATTTTCATAATCCTTTACGTACGGCAATAAGATTCCTATAATCTTTTGCGTAGGGTAATAAGTCCTAAGAATATTAAATTAGAGTGCACAACTTAACAATATGTACGAACTTAGGATATTTATGACTTGGGAAAGTAAATGGAGAAGTTACTTTATGGCTTACTTAAATAGATGAGTGATTCTAATCTTTAGTACTTTTCTCTTTAAATATATAAGTGGGCAAAGCAATATTAGTTCAACTAATGAGATATTCCAACACATATTACTCTAATTGATTATCTTGCACCGATAATGTTATATATAATTTCGATATAGATACAGGCTTGAATCTTTCCCAAATTAATATTAATAATTTTGTTCTTAAAACGCATGCGGGAAACTCTTTATTTGTTAATGGGATAATTACACATATATATATTTGTTAAATTGAAAAGCAAAAAACTTTGTATTTTTTTAATTTTGAGCTTATCATTCGTGTTGTTCTAATCAATCTAAATCCACTCTAGTGTTTCCTAGTCATACAAGATTTTTATTCTGATCTGATCAAAATTAACTAAGTGAAAAGTATTTTTGCCCTATATAAAGAAAAATTATGTGTTTGATTTTAAGGATTCCACTGTCTGGTGTAAAAAAAAACATTCCAAAAAATTTACGGAGTTGATTATTCTCAAATCTAAAGTGCTGAAAAAACCAAAATTATCCCAATTTCTCTACAAAACCATCATCTTTTTTTTTTTTTTTTCAAAAGGGCAATTGTATACTTTTGCACACTTGCTTTTGCCTAAATCTGACATCACATTTGGATCTTTGTGATTAACAAAACATAAAGATGAATTACGTTGGAGTAGAAAAACACAAAGGGTTATCCCTTTTATATATATATATATATATAAGATAACTTTATATAGTAATTAAACATAAAGAAAAATTTTACGATCCCTTTATTATAGATTTATAAATGTACACGTCTTTCAAAATCCATGGTTCTCATGACTAATTTATGTAAATCTATACGTATTTGATTCCTTTTTCATCCTGTAAAGTTCGCATACCTACCCCCTTATCCCAATTGAACTCCCACCCATCTTTTTGTTTTGTTTTCGTTTTTCTTTTTCAAGTCTATATATCCAACCAAAGAAATGGATTTCTGTAGAGATATAGCTTCCACAGTCCACTTTTTTCTTAGGGAAAAAGGGGGGAAAAAAAGGAAAAGAAAGATTAAATAACCTATAATACGTTGGCTTTCTAGGGGACTCCAATCTTTGAAATAAAATAGTTTATAAAATCATCTTAAATTGTAATTTCTTCATCATCAATGAATGTGCGGTTCACGGGATTGAAACAAGGACGTGGATTGACAACTACCCAATATAAAAATGATTAATGTGTGAACTAGGAAATACAAAGCAGTTTCATTGGAAGATTTGGGCAGACATGTAAATCTTCTTACTAGTTCGTTAGCATCTCTCCCACGTGTAGGAAGAAAATTTTGAAAATGTTGGACATATAATTGCATGTTACATGCAACTTTTTTTTTTTCAAGAAGAAAAATATGTTAAGTGCACATATTCACTCACACCTGCATATTAAAAATTGGCATTTTCACGGTGCTCATACTTTTCTGCAGCCGATAAGGCTCTCTTTGCAAGTTGTAATTTGTCTTATTCAGTTCATGACAACACAATAAATAAATAAAACAAAAGATTTCAAGAAAGCTCATATTGTAACATGTTTTTTTGGCCTGTCTATTTTACTCCTTTTATTTATTTTAAAATACACAGATAAAACAACCTTGTTAATTAAAATTTCGTTAATAAGATATACCGACCTTGTTAATTAAAATTTAGGGTGTTTGGTAAGCATAGCTAGAATCAACTTTTTAGTTCAAAATACTGTAGCATGTAATAGCTTTACACTGTAGCAATTTTTTTTATTGTAGTATGTGAAAGTTTTATACTATTCTTCAACCAAAAAGTTGTATTGGTCCATTGTATAGAGCATTAGCTTTGAAAATTTCTGTTTATATTCCATTTGTACTCTAGTACACTCTTCTTTTTTTCTATTCCATAAACTATAGCGTAATAAGATTGGCCTCCTTTCTGAAAGAGTTGTAAAGAATTTTTTCTCATTGTGACATTGATTATGCAGCTTTTTCTTCTCCCAACTTTATTATCATTGGCATATATTGCTTTTTACACCCAAAGTTTTAAAGCAGTTATAAAAAGTTGGTGCAGTTCGTATTGCTGACGTCTTGCCAAACCAATATCTCACAAAATTGTATTCAAGTTTTTCTTCTTCTTTTTTTTCCCTGATCAAAATTGTATTTAAGTCATGAAGAGTCCATTTAAAAACATGATTTCTTACAAAATTTTAGATTCATTCTCTTTGTTCTAATTACATGCTCCCAAAATGGGGTCTTAGTCTTTCAACTTAAGCGTTATCCTGCTTAAAATAACAATATTATTCTCAAACATATATACTTACGGTTTATATGTATAGAAGGTACAGATGTATACCGGTGAACCCATGAATCAAACACCAGCTTAGTTTTTTTTTAGCCTGTCTGCAGTATCATCCCTCCATCCTTGCAAGAAAATGGTGTTGAAGAAATTACTTTTTATCTTCATTTTTTTAACAGATATTGTGTTAAAGAAACCCTAAAATAGAAGAACAAGACCGAGGACTGTGATAGGATTAGTATGCTCAGAAGAGAAAGGAACGCATGATATCTGGTGTATGGTGAAGAGCTAATTTGGAAACTTACAATATTTTCCCTATAATTTGGCAAACTTAATTTCAACTTATCAATTTTAACTCAAATAATGTAAAATTTTTACATGTTATAGTATAGAGTAAAAATATATTTAATATAAAACTCTCATAAATAATATAATAATTTTAGTTTTAATTTATTTTTTTAAATATTTTGTTAAATTGTTATAGTATTTTAGTTCTAGTTATGATCTAATGGACCAGATATTAAGCGCTTCATTAATGATCATGCAATTGGTTGGCGTGAGATTTATAGCCTTTTGCTATATTCCTCCTAAAGAACAGGAGCTGTGGCGATCCGGTGGATGACGATGCATCAACTAAACATGGTTGGATTGGACGGCATGGCCAGCTGGCAGTGGAGAAGTCATTTGTTATTATTATTTTTTTAGTGAGAGAGACAGTGAGGAGAACCAAGAGAAAAAAATCCATGAAAAGAAGGGATAAAACGTGCAACATCATCGATTTATATAATTGGAAAGCCAAACGTACGGCGAAATGCTTTCCGTGGGACGGATAAGACAGAAAAAAAGTTTTGTTATAATTATTGACAGACTGACCACTAGGTTAGTATCTGGTGGGCACAAGGTGGGTCCCATGACGCACTAAAGGAATCGAAGATAATATCCCACCTCCTCCAGCTAAAGTTTGCCTGTCTTTTGCGGTACACTCAACACTGTGTTCGGTAGGAACGATAGATAGAAGGAGGGAGACTGATCAAGGGAGAGATAAAAGCAGAGGTTAAATATTTTGTTTGGTTGGAGGGAGACGAGGAAGGAGATGAGAGGCGCAAAGATATAGCCTTTCTCATGGCTATCAAATTGAATCCTTTTATTAATTGAAAGATCTAAATAATTTATTATTTTAAATTTTAAAAAGATTATTTTATTTTTTAAGTAAATAACTAACAAATAATAATAAATTTATTATATAATAATTTTATAAATAATTATTATTTATTTTCTTAGCTCTTATTATAGCTCTTACTATATAAATACCAAATAACATAAAAAATTATTATAATTCTCTTTATTTTTCTTACTCTCAATCCTCCTGCCAAACAGAAGGTAACAGTCACTATGCTTAGCCAGTCATTACGTCACACAACTTCATTTCTGACCCACACATTTTCTGCGCGTAATGTCAACAATCTGTCTTTAAAGCAGTTTGATTATTGGTCATATTTTGAGTTCGATCAATCCGTGGGATACCATACATTGCAAACCTACAATGTTACTTACAGCTTTTTGTTATACCTTAATTTTATTAGTAAAAATTATCTCGTTATTTCATCATTGAGAAAGGCTGGAAGACTTAAATTCATTATTAACTCAAATTTTTTAAAGCTCAAAAAATTCTAGAGTTGGTTTAGAAAAATAGTTTGAACCGAGAGTTTTGTTAGGCAATTTCTTAGACTAGTTACAACTAAACATCAGCTTATTTAATGTAATAATTGTAAGTGCAGAAGTTCGTTGAGTAATAGTACAACATAATTCTTTTTTCAGAAATTTTTTCTCTTTCTGATTTTCAGAGCGGTCTTCTCAGGCGACTGGCAAACTTCTAACGATCCTTCTGGCGACAGTTCCAGCAAATCAAACTGTTAATCTGATGAGTCAGCCTTCGTCTATTTCAGATCCATCTTCTGTAGCAGTGAGATTGGGTCCGATTTCTTTCAATCATCCCATTGCCTCGAAAAGCTTGACAACAACAATTTCTTGGCGTGGCGTAAGCAAGTTGTGGCTGCTGTTCGTGGCCATAATTTGGTGAATCTCTTTATTGATCCAAGAATCCTCATGTTCAATTCTTGACTTCTGAGGACATATTAGTTGATGAGCAACAAATCCTGAGTTTATCGAGTGGGATTAGCAAGATCAACTACTCGTTTCTTGGCTTCTTTCTTCAAGGCGTTTTCTCAAAGACGGTGAATTGTGAAAATGTGTCTCAAATCCGGAGTACTTATATATATATATATTATGCCTCTCAAATTAGGATTAAGAAAGACTAATTTAAGACTATGTTGCAAAATACAAAGGATTCCTTACCAATGAATGAGTTTTTGTTGAAAATTAAGAGGGTGTTTAAAAGTGTGGTTAAAATTAAAATTTTTTAACTAAACAATCAAAAATTTTTGTTAGAATTGATTTTATCAAACACTCTTAAAGAATCATCATAAGATAGAGACGATATAGGACTAGTTAAAATTGATGGTTTTTATAGAATTTGGAGAAATCTTATGTAACCAATTTTCAATTAAATCCTTGTATACAAATCCCAAAATTTTAAGTCACAAAGAAACGTTGAAAAGACAAAGAAAGGGGGAGGGGGGTGTAAAAAAAATGTCAATGAGGTACTGGTCACTCCTGTCCCAAGCATGAACGAGTACATGCTTCTAGAGCAATTGTACTAATTAGTCAAAACCCTAACACGTTTCGTTAAAGTGGTGGCAATGGTAGTGGAATAAAATAAAAAAGAAAGTTTATGTCTGGTGGAAATTTTGTCAATGTTGTGGAATGGAATATCTCTATTTTTATCTGGACAAAAAACTATCCTTATTCTTAACAATAATGTCTATATGTAACTATTTTTTTAATAATGGAATATTATAACTAATAACTTATTTTAGTCATTTGCCACTAAAAAAATTATTAGAATTATTTATTAAAAAGTTATCAGAAACCTTCAAAAAAAGAGAATCCTTAAAAAAAATAAATTACAAAGAGGAATAAAATAAGATTTTTTTCCTTGGGGTTGCCTCTCAACGTCCCTGCTACCCATTTCCGGCCAGATCGCAACCCATCTTCATTGCTAAAGTTTAACACAGACATAGGTGAATATCGCCGCCGCAGCTGGATGGGTGATGATCTGATTTGGGAGATGATGGCTCTAGGCAAGGCCGGCTTGGGCGGAGAACGACGCAGACGTTTGCTCTATTCGTTGGCCGTTTGCTGTTGGCCGGAGGAGGGGGAGGAGGAGGAGGAGGAGGAGGGCACAGATATGGCGAGGAGGAGCGGCGATTCCGACGAGGAAACCAAGAGGCGGAGGAGAGGGGTGAATCGTGAATCTCAAACGGAAACAAAACGACGGTTCTAGAAAGGACAACGATGGAGGAGATGTACTCAAAGGTTGTACAAGGGCGGCACAAAGGCGGCGAACCTGTCGGAGAGAGTCGGAGGAGGACTGGTGCTTGGTCGGAGTTGAGGAGGGAGGAGCCGTCATGATGTTCAAAAAGAAAAAAGAAGAAGAAGAAGAAGGAGGGTAGTTTTGGAAAATAAACTAAAAGACGTATGGGATTGGCTATTCTTTCTATTCGGGGAAGGAACGATGGTTGACACATGTTGGAAAAAACATTCATTTTGAATAGCTGTTTCTTTTGTTTAAACCAATCAAACATAAGATTTAACCCTCCTTTTCTATTTCATTCCTTCCAACCAAACGTGGCGTAAAAGCACTTTTTATTTAACTTGTAAATATCATGGTCATTATCAGCTAGTAGGTACTTTATACATCTAAATGCACAATGAATATGGCAAGCACTCGAAGAATTCAATTGAAAAAATTTCAAAGCACTATATATCACAATAGACTTCGAACCAAATTAATACAACTTGACTGGTCGATATTATCAGAATTTACATATTTATTATACCCATGAATTTCTACTATTCATTTTTTAATATCATCTTTTTTCCTAGATCAATCTGAAAAAAAAAAGGAAAGAAAAACTAATAGTTTTTAAAGCCGGCGCCACAATTAAAATCGCGTGGAAAATACTTAATTGTTAGTGCTTTTGAGGTGTCATGGAGGTACAACTTTTCGTACAAAATGAAAAAAATATATATTGGAAAAGACGAAAGAAGGAGGAACATGCTTAAGTGACATCAAATTTTATTTTATTTTAAAAAAATTCTATGTTAGCATTGATATTATGCATTCCATGTGCCTTTGTGATAAGTAAACCAAAAGTTTTCCTGGTCGGCCTCTTAGAACAACTATCCACTAATTTCAATTGCATGTTTGAAAAGTTCGTGAAGGGGTTGTCCTATGAAATTTTTTAGGGTCTAATTACGTGGTTCCATTAGTCGTTGAACTTATAAAAAGTGTGATAAACGGAAATACGTTAAAAAAAAAAAGATCTTGGTGATTTTAAGGACATTTAGCACATGGGTTCGAACTCACCAATTCAAACTGTCCATAATATAAAACCTCGGTAGCTATAATGTAAAGCTCTCATATGCTACTGTATTTCAACTTATTTTTTTAATTCAAACCGATTTGTCAAGCATCATATATTTGTCATGTATAGACAGGAGGTTGCGGCGAAGTATTAGGTTAAATAATCAAATCTGATTAATTAATAATTATGATAGTTAATAATAATAATGGTGTTTGTCGCCTAGCTTAGTTAGCGATACATTCGTTTAACAAGCCAGATCATTTATTTCATACACTTTTAATTTTCATTGGGTAAATGTATCCACAGGTAACATAGATCAAAAGAACGTAACGAAATTGTATTCTCATGGGTTGTTATTAGTTTATCACAACTGAATAATAAGTAGGTAAAGTTCATGTTATTTAACTAAAGTTAATGTTCTATTTCCTTTTTTTTTTCTTCCTTTCACGGAAGGATTTGGGACATATCTTTAATTCATGTCCAACACCAACTACAAATAAATGTCTTTTCAAAGCACAAACTTACTTTAATATTCTTTTGAAGAATTTGTTGCATAACTATGTCCTTGCAAAAATACACACAAGCACAATAAAGAGAACTATATATAAATGTTGTTCACACACGTTACCAACATCAGCCGCTGGAAGTGCTTATATCAAATGTTTGCATAACCAAGTGATATATATGTGTGTGTATGTCACAATATTTGCTCAATTTGGCATAAAGAATAAAATCTATATGCGCAGACTACAGTTTCTATGACAAAGTTTTGGACAAACATTGGAACCATACAATAAAACGTGATCAGACTACAAAGCCAATATTTCAAGCAGTCCTAAAAAGAAATGGAAAAAAAACGACAACAGAAAGTGGTATAATGCGACATGCCACTATGAAGAGGTGTTTTGTGTTATTTTCTAAATTAATATTATTAAATGATTTCCACTTAAATATAAGTAGATTCTCATGATTCTTTGACGGCTTTCAGAGATTTCTTCTCAGATTAAAATTACCGACTGATTAGTCCTAGCCCTTATATGCAAGATATGCAAGGCAATTTATCGTATTATAAGTAAGTTTTCACATAGACCAAATAATAATTAGCATAGTAAGTTTATTAGTAATGTCAAAATTGCAAAATAAATACGTTTATATATACACTATACAAATTTAAAAGTAGTTACACCACAATAATAAAGATGTACTAACATAATTGAAATCAGAATATTCAAGGGTACTCTTAATTAATTAACTAACTAATGATCATCAATATTATCTGATGATTTATTTTGAGAATATACATATGGTGATGTTTTTAACTTTGTGATGAGGAATTCAAACTCTTCTCTTTTAGATTAGAGTTGCGTATAGTTTTACTACTAGGCTACGCTTGCAACCACATATTTATGAAATTTCATACAACTTAAACTAGTATATGCAAGACATTAGACGATGGTTGAAAATTGTTGTCTAATGATTAGATGATGGTCACCGAAATTGTCATCTAATTCAAAGATGTAAAATATATTACTATTAGGCAATGGTTTATAACCGTCAAATAGACCTAGAGCTATCGAGACGAGTTTATTTCTACTTTAGACAACGGATTTTGACAAAAACTGTCATCTGTCGTCCAATACCAAAATGACCATTACAAGTCTAGCCTTTATTTTTTTTCCTACGAGTGACCTTACCGTATTCTATTTGTTTTTGTTGGCGTCATAATTCACTAATAGCATAAAATTAATCATAATTTATAAACATTAAAACATAACAAAATACAACATAAGAAAATATACTTATAGAAAAATATAACAATTCAATTAATTAGTTCTATTGAATGAATTATTGTATAAATCCTGCTCATTCTTCTTGCACCTCGCTCAAATATTCATTGGTATAAAATTCTAGGCTTATCACACTACAAGAAATTTTTGTTACACAACCTTTATTTAACGACCGTTTTTTAAAATCGTCGTGGTAAGGCGAAAAAAGGAAGGCGAGTTATGCCTGCGAAAACGAAGACCGTCGTGGTAGCTTATTTAAAACCCCTTTTTCCCACCTCGACATTCAAACACAATTCAAAAACTCACTTCTCAAATACAAACATAGACTCATCCGAATCAGCTGCCACCGTCCCTCTCCGCCTCCACACTCTTTAATCTCAGCCCAAATTGTAAGTTTTTGTTAGAAATTAATAAATTATTGTTGATTATGTTGCATAATTAATCCGAAATTGATAAATAGTTATTGATTTTGTTGTTTATTCGGTGAAATTTGTATTGTGGATCATGGGTATGATTTCTTTGTTTTATGATGAGTATGTGTAACTTGTTTTATAATGGGGTGATGTTTTTGTTTTATGATTAATTAATATATATAGGTGGGTATATATATAAATTGTAAAATTAATTTTAATTGAATATTTGCTATTTATTATTTCAATTTAGGAATTGCAAAATGGATAAGAAATGGATGTGGGATTTTTGATTATCTAGAGAGTATGTGAATGGTGTGGAAGAGTTCTTGGATTTTGCCAAAAGTCATGCCAATGGTGATAAAATTCGGTGTCCTTGTGTTCAATGTGAAAACCATAGATTGCATTCAATTTCAATTGTTAGAGGACATTTATTTCAAAATGGAATTATAAATAGTTATCAAACGTGGCATTTTCATGGCGTGTCCAATCTCAATCCAACTTTACTAAGTAAAGAAAAGCAAGCTATTGTAGAGGATAATATGGATGATTAAGATAATATGGTTGACATGGTGAATGATTTAAAAGAACACTTTGTGCACCATCGGGATTTATTTGAAACAATGATTAAGGATGCAGAGACAGAGACACCCGTGTATAAGGGGTATACCAATTTCACTAAATTATCTGCTTTAGTTGGATTATGGAATTTGAAAGCGTCGGGTGGATGACCAAATTCTAGTTTCACAAAGCTGTTGAAATTTTTAGGAAGCTTTCTACCAAAGGGTAATAAATTACTAACTAGTATGTATAAGACTAAGAAGACTTTGAGCACTTTGAGAATGGATTATGAGAAAATGATTGTATTCTCTATAAGAATGAGTATGAGGACGAGAATTATTGTCTAGTTTGTCAACAAGCAAGGTGGAAGAAAAGAAAGGAGCCAAAAGACGGCAAGACTGGAGTGCCAAAGAAGGTGTTATGGTACATTCCATCGGTACCACATTTGAGGCGTTTATTCAGAAACCCAAAACATGCCAAGAATTTGACATGGCATCATGACAAACGGGTGGATGATGGTATGCTTAGACATCCGACGGATTCACTATAATGGAAGACTTTTGAAGCCAATCATCCTAACTTTAATGCGGATCCAAGAAACATACATTTCGCTTTGTCGACGGATGGAATGAACCCACATGGTAACATGAATAGTAGACATAGCACTTGGCCCGTAATACTTGTTAACTATAATCTCCCTTCAAATATGTAAATGAAGTGGAAGTTTTTAATTCTGTCTTTATTGATTTCGGGTCTCACCAACCAAGCAATGACATTGATGTATACTTGGCACCGTTAATTGATGACCTAAAAAAGTTGTAAGAAAATGGAGTTGAAGTTAGAGATGCTTACAGAAAAGAGACGTTCACACTCCGTGCAATGTTGATATGGACAATTAACGACTTCCCCGCATGTGGCAATTTATCTGGTTATTCGGTGAAGAGGTCTATTGGTTGTCCTATTTGCATGGCGAAAACGTCTCATAAATGGTTGAAGAATGGTAAGAAAACTGTTTTTCTTAGTCATAGAAGATGGTTGCCAAGAGATCATCATTACCACAAACAAAAGAAAGCCTTTGATGGCAACAGTGAAGAAAGAGATCCTCCTCGCCCTTTGACAGGTGAACAAATATTTAAAATGGTAAAAGATATAAGAGTCATATTCGGTAAGAGAAAATGAGATAAGGATGAGCTGCCAAATGATGGACCATGGAAAAAAGATCAATCTTCTTTAATCTTTCATACTAGAAGACACTTTTTGTTTGTCATTGCTTGGATGTTATGCATATTGAGAAAAAATTTGTGAATCTGTAGTCGGCACATTGCTTGACATTCTAGGCAAGACTAAGGATGGTGAAAAGGTCGGTTAGATCTCATGAAAATGAAGATTAAGCCTAATTTGTTTCCTGAGAAAAGAGGAAACTGTATTGACTTACCTCCGGCAAAGCACATGTTATCCAAAGCGGAAAAGAGAAAGCTCTATGAATGGCCTGCTTCATTAAAAGTGCCAGACGGGTATTCTTCGAACTTCAAAAAGTTGGTGTCGGTGAAGGATTTGCAACTTATTGGCATAAAAACACACGATTATCATATGTTGATGTAGCAATTATTACCATTTGTTTTGCGGGGAATTCTAACAAAGGATGTGAGATTTACAATTTTCAAGTTGTGCTCGTTCTTCAATTCAATATGCTCGAAGGTCATTGATCCACTTGTGCTAGATTCACTACAATCGGAGTTGGTGCAAACCTTATACATGCTTGAAAAGTATTTTCCACCGGTATTTTTTGACATCATGATTCATTTAACAGTGCATTTAGTACGTGAAGTTAAGTTATGCAGGCCGATGTAATTGAGATGGATGTATCCATTTGAAAGATATATGAAGATTTTGAAGGGCTATGTAAAGAATCGAAATAGGCCAGAGGGATGTATTGGAGAAAGTTACATAGTTGAGGAATCGGTTGGATTTTGCTCCGAGTACCTATCTAATGCAGACACAATTGGAGTGCCAAAGACTATAAACATTGAGGCTAGGAGACTATCTACGGTCAATCCTTCATCAGTAAATCGAGAGGAATAGGAGCAGACTTGTCTTTATGTCTTGCACAATGCTAATGAAGTGGAGCCTTTCATTGAGGCTCACATGAACAAATTAAAAAAAACATACCCAAAAAGAGCAAAAAATGAGAAGTGGTTGCAAGATGAATACAACCAGACCTTTTGGTTATGGATTAGAGCACACATCTATAGCAAGTGCTCCACATCGCAAGATAGAGGCATGTCATAGGAGTTTAAGAACCTAGCTAGAGGACCGTCATTGGCAGTTTCAAGGTATATGTCATATTCCATTAATGGGTACACTTTTTACACTCGCGAAAGAGATGAGAAGCATTCGGTGCAAAATAGCGGTGTGACTCTCCGTGCTAAGACTATGCATATTGCCTCCACCAAGGATAAGAATCTGGTATATAGGACCATGAACTACTTTGGTTTCATTGAAGATATTTGAAAACTTGATTATGGAGGATTACACATAGCATTTTTTAAGTGCAAGTGGGTTAACAACAACTATGTTAAGAACGACGATGATGGCATCACGGTGGTTGACTTTAGAAGATTGGGATATAGGAATGATCCCTTCATTATGGCATCACAAGCAATCCAAGTTTTTTATACTACAGATCCCCAAGACATGGAGTTGTCTCTAGTCACCCCGACAAAGCCAAGAATAGTTATCGACGGTGAAGAAGTTGATAAGGATTGCATAGACATCCCTTCATTCACAAAGGGATTGCCACTGGTTGAAGAGATAGATAATTTTAAAAATGATGTTTCACACTTGCTTCGTGAAGATGTGGAATGGATTTGTATTGAGGAACCAATGAAAAAAAAAGATAAAAAGATGAGCATCAATAAACCAATTTATGTTTATGTTAATTTACTTTTAACATTTTTCTTTAAATTATTTCATTTTTCAATCTTTTTTTAAGGGTTTTGTATATCTATCTATAGTTAAATTTGTGATGAAAACTGAGATAAAATATTACATTATGGGCCATTGGATGCTTAACACACGGGCTGGCCACCCTAGGCAGCAAAGAATATTATGTGCAAGAAATATTTAAGACAATTTTTTACGACGATTTTTGCAAAAACTGTTGTCAAAAACCTCTCACAGCATTTAAAATGCTGTGAAAAGTAGGTGTTTTTCACGTCGGTTTTTGCAAAAACCGTAGTGAAAAGCCTCTCACAGCATTCAAAATGCTGTGAAAAGTAGGTGTTTTCCACGACGGTTTTTGCAAAAACCGTCATGGAAAGCCTCTCACAGCATTTAAAATGTTGTGAAAAGCAGGAATTTTATACGACGGTTTTTGTAAAAACCGTCATAGAAAGCCTCTCACAGCATTCAAAATGCTGTGGTAGGTGTTTTCTACGACGGTTTTTGCAAAAACTGTCGTGAAAAATAAGTCTTCCACAACGGTTTTTGCAAAAACCGTTGTGGAAGACTTAATCTTCCATGACGATTTTAGTCATCCACAATGAGTTTTGCAAAAGCTGTCATAGAAGATGATGTACTTTCACCTTTTCTCACCTTTAAATTTTTGAAATTCACACCTACAACCCACATTTGTGTATGCGCGCATTTCTCACTCTCTCTCCAAGATTCCTTACTCTCTCTCAAATCACTCTTTCTCTCTTTCTAAAATCCCTCTTTCTTTCTCTCTAAAATCCTTATCTCCCTCCACTACCATCACCTCCACCACGCTGCCATTGCCTACTCACCATCGGTAAGCTCCCCCTCCCTCTCTCTCTCTTCTTCCCCCTCCCTTTCTCTCTCCTTTTCCCCCTCAGCCCCACCCCATCGGCCCCACACACCCCCTCGCCCCCCCCCCCCCTCGGCCCCACCCACCCCCTCGCCCCTACCCCCCTCCCACCCACCCCCTCGCCCCTTGCCCCCACCTACGGCCCCCCCACCGCCCTAATAATCCATCACATGTGTATTATGCGAAATTATGTTTTTGAAATTGTAAATTTGTGAAAATGTGTAATCTGTGAAATTGTGTAATTGAAGTTGTAAATTTGTAAATATGTGTAATATATCAAATTGTGTAGTTGAAATTCTGAACTTGTGAATATGTCAAGATTTGAAAACGTGAAATTATGTCAATATATGAAATTAGGAACTTGAAATTGTAAACTTGTGAATATGTGAAGATGTGAACTTGTGAATATGTTAATATGTGTAATATGTGAATTGTGTAATTGAAATTGTAAATTTGTGAATATGTGTAATATGTGAGGCTATGTAAATATGTGTAATATGTAAAATTTTGTGAATATGTGCATTTTGTGAAATTATATATATAATTGAAATTGTGAATTTGTAAAAATGTGTCATATGTGAAATTATATGAATATGTGAAAATGTGTAGTTGAAATTATAAACTTGTGAATATGTCAAGATTTGAATACATGAAATTATGTCAATATATGAAATTGAAAACTTGAAATTGTGAACTTGTGAATATGTGAAGATGTGAATTTATGCAATTATGTGAATTTGTCAATATGTGTAATATGTGAAATTGTGTAATTGAAATTGTAAATTTGTGAATATGTGTAATATGTGAGGTTATGTAAATATGTGTAATATGTAAAATTATATGAATATGTGCAATTTGTGAAATTATATACATAATTGGTTATGTAAATATGTGAATATGTGTAAGGAGTGAAATTATATGAATATGTGAATTTGTGTAATTGAAGATGTATGAAATGGAATATGTGAAGATGTGAATATGTGTAATTTCTGATTTAATATTACTATGTATGTGTTAGTTTCTGCTTACTTTGTACAGGTACAATGTCTCGTGAGATTGATAGTGACCAATATGAGAAAGAGTATGAAGACTGCACTCCATCTTCATCGCAATATAACAAGGGAAACCAACGCAATAAGCCACGAAGGCGAACCCAATTTGATCCGAAAGTAGACTTTGAGCGAAGGGCTACATTAATAAAAAAATATTCATCAGATGAGAAAGAAATGGTTAAGAATTGAAGTGGCTTTTGATTCAAAAGGCCAATCAGAAGGCTCACCCAGCCATGAATTAAGCAGTTGGATCAGAGTCCTCAATCAAAAGCATGTTCCGATACGGACAAAAGATTAGAGGTCTAAGGATTTGGATAAAGTAAAAGATATGATTTGGGGAGAGATATACGAAGCTTTCACAGTCGATGATTGGTATAGGAAAAGGGCTTTGAAGATTTGTGGTGAATTAGCAAAGGGGTTCTGATCTGACCTCTATGTTACCTTTGTACAGCTATATCTTTCCATTGGGGAGGAGGATGAAAATGTATATAAACGGCCTCCTACGGTAATACACTACGACCCCTTCATAAACGATGACGATTGGAAAGCTTTTGTGAGGTATCGACGTTCCACCAAATTCCAACTGCTATCATCAAACGCAAGAAAAATAAGAACGAAAAATGAATACTGCTTTATGGTTGGCCAAGTCAGATATAGAGAGCTCGAGCAATCCTTGGTACGTTAATATTTTACTCATATTACATATATCAATTATTCTATCATTACTATGTTACTAACATAACGTAACACAGTTTGCAAAGACGAGCATTCTACTAACACGGGAGGAGTTGTGGGTAAAATCACGTCAAGGTCCCTATGGCCAGTTTAAAAATCCAAAAGTAGCAGAAATTGAAAACTTGATTGTAAGTTTACTAAACACGAACAATTAATTTGTAATTTAATACCAGATGAAGGATTGCTTGAATAACATGGTTGTGTTGTTGTTTACAGGATGAATACACAACGCAACAAAGTCAAAGGAGCTTCCAATCGGTCGATAATGATGACATTTTGATGAGGGCACTAGGAAAACTAGAACATTCAGGACGTGTTTGTGACAATCGAAGTATGTGAAGTAGTCTCAATACTTCGACCTTCAATTAGGTACTTTGAAATTAAATTCTCAAATGTCAAAGATATAAATGGAGATTGTAGAACTATGGGGTCTTGTGACCGAGCTCATTTCCTAAGGATGTGCCAAGTTGATAGATGATAGCATCTCACAATGCAACAGCTTCAAAGCTAGTTGTAACCCTCCCAATAATGTAGCAGAAGCTCCAGAAGCTCTAGAAATCCAATTGTCACCTCCTCGTTAAGAGCCCGAATAATGTAGGCTCTTCGTTAAGGATAGAGTTAATGGTGGATGTGTACTTGTTGCGCTTGAGAAGGTGTGGATGGAGAGTTTTTCAACTGATATAGTTCATGGACAACTATTAGGAGAAGAGAATGTGCACGTTAGCATCATTGCCCTCAAAGTTTAAACACCTGAATTGCCTGTTCTAATACTTGAAGCAACAATTATGGGTGAAGTAGCTGAAAGCTTTGTCGCATGGTCGAAGAGGTTAGTTGAAGTCATCGCATTGACAAAGACGAGTCAAGCACCTAGCCGTGTTCCACAAGATCTAAGCAGAAAGAAACGCCAAAAAAAGAAAAGCTCTATAAAAGCAAGAGAATCACAACCTAAGGTAGAACAAGAACATGAACAAACCGTTGCTAATGAGCAACTGCCTGCATTTAACTTCGCTTCAGCACCTCAAGAATTTATACAGTTGGCTCTATATGCACATTCTTTTATGACCGATGGGTCGACGATTCAGTGCCCGATATCAGTAAATGTCACAGGTAATAAATTATCTATCTATGTCGGGTATGAAGACATTTACTACTTCATCAACTTTGATAAAATCGAGGTGAACTGTATCCTGGTATACCTCAAGTAATAACTCCATCCTTATTTCATTTTTTTTTTAAATATAGGTAGAGTTGTGAGGTGCTTTCAAATAATTAATTGTATTGTTTTTTATTGTAGTTTTTTGGTGAAATATTGTGAACTTCAAGGCTTGGTGTAAAATTTCGGCTTCATATCTCCAGCCATTGTTTCAAGTGCTGCAAGAGACCTACAGAGTGATCGTAGATAGCACGCCACATCACTCTTCCACCTATTAGCTCAAGCACCAAGGGGAAAATTATTCTTCCTACCATACAATGTTGGAGAACATTGGATGTTGGGACTTATTTCGCCATGAGAGGACCAAATATATTGGTTTGACTCCCTTGGACACCCAGCACATGAGGATTTCGTATCAGTCATGAGATTGTAAGTATTAATGTTCTCTTATAAAATTAACTATTTTTAGTCCTACATAATTGTAACGTCTATTAATTCATTTAAACATGACACATTGTTAGGATGCTTAACGATTGGAAGCTTTAAGCGGGAAGCGGTGTCACAAACCGACCGAACGGAACGCTATATTTCAAACGTAAGTGTTCAAGACAACAAAAAAACATAGAATGTGGTTTTTTTATTCTACGGTTTATGCGGGATATAATTATAAGTGGTATATAAGCCTTAGGAAAAAAAAATTTTTATATACATACGGATATACATGAAGTTAGATTAGAGTGGGTACAATTTGTAAATAGGTTTGTGCTCTTTAGATAGATAGATGGAGATAGTAAATACACAATTGCTCAAAATAGCTCAAATGTAAATTATCTTGTAAATACCTTGTAATTTCAATATACACTAATTTTTGTATGTAATTAAGGCCTTGCTGTAATGGATAACACACCAGACTGGCAATCCCGTAGGAAATCAAAAATTTTTGGAGATTTTTTTTAGGGGAATACCAAATTTTCCACAACGGTTTTTCAAATAACCGTCATGGAAAACTACTCTACACCACCCTTACCACACCAATTTTTCTATTACACAATGGTAAAAGCCATTGTGAAAACTCTACGTTGTACTGCGATTGAAGTTTTCACGACGGTTATAAACCATCGTGGAATCCACAGTTTGTAGTAGTGTCAAGACTTGTGACCCTATTATAATATCTCTCATGTACCTTAGCACAAAAAAGAAGCATTCTTGGTCTCTTTGTTGTAGGGATGTATTCTAAAAAAGTTGTTAAGAATTTATTTTTTTAAATAGCGATAATTGCATTTTTCAATTACAACTATATTTATACTTGAATGCGTATCTTATGTGGATTTAGAAATCTAGTATTTCTATGCAATTTATTGTAGACGACTTGAGTTGTAGTTTTTATTTTCCAATCATTGAAGACCCCAAGTATAATTCATTAAAAATGCAATCAATAAAAAAAAAGACGCTATAATTTATCTAGTAATAATGGGTTATATAGTTAACAATAATACATTTACAATTTAACCATTTGACTGAAGTCAGGGGCGTATTGGTTGGCCAATTGGACCAAATCATAAAACCAAATCTTTTTGGGGTGAATGAGAGCCAATATCTACTAACTTCCACCGTTATATGACATGAAGTAATACGTGTCAGCTTCTACATGATTCAAAAAGTCATAGAGGAAACTTGCTCCATCTTGCATCGAAAGCTCAGTAGTGCCTGGCATATAAGAGGTGATATAGGAGTTGATGAATCCATACAAGTTAAGCAAATTGGACCTTTGGCAATAGTGCCATAAGAAACTACATTAAAAAATAGACGACAATAAGTAACAAGTAAAAAAATTATAGATATAGTTAAATACCTCATGTATGCCATGGTATATGACATACTAATTTGAGTGAAGTTAGCAAACTAGTCATGTCCCCAACAGTGATATATAGATGTTCATCATTGCTTTAGAGGCTTGTAATGTTTGCAGGTAATCCTTGCAAACTATCCGTTGGTTATGTCACCTCCATTATGTCCTCTATTTATTGCTTCTTTTTCCCCCCTCAGTTTCTTCACGAGACCTCCCTTAATTGGCTCGTCGATAGGAACCATAGGCTCTTTGCCCCGATGACGGGGTTAGTCAATTGGAGCATTGCTTATATGATTTATAATTTAAATCCTACTTTGGATCAAACAACAAATCCTTTGGTGCATCATTATGACCTTATTTTCCTCAGTTAGGAAAGGTAAAGGCACGCCCCTCATCTAAGAAACTGAGATTGTAACGTACACGTTACCTTCCTCAACTGCCCTACAATGAATCATTTTCATGGGAAGAGTATCCATCCATACCCTTCCTCACACAATGACATTAAAACCGTCTCCACCTTCCTCAGTTGTTGATGGTACTAGAAGAAGGCAAGTTTCACCCTCATTGAGACTTGATGAGGGCGGCTTCATAGACGATGCTGGTGCGGTATGAGCTCTACAACTTGCTTTTGCACTTGTATGTTGTTCTACCATAGATGCTACATTTTCTTCCATGTGGGAGAGGGAATGGGCTCAAGATTGACCTCTCATAATTTCCTCTCACTTGGCAAACTTAGGCTCTATCATTTTTACCTTCTTACATAACTCAATCAACTCTACGTTGAACTTTGAGCCAGCTTTGGGTGGAATGAAAGTATTGGGACTGCTTCACAAACTGAGATTGACTACGCACCCATCCTGAATGTTCAACATTGCCCTAATGCGGCAGTCAATACATCACTTGACACCCCTACGATTGGAATGCTCCTTGGGAAGCTTGCTCCTCATACTCATCCTATTAATCATGAAATTAATACAAGTTAAAATCAACCATAGTTAATACAAGGTTTGAAATACTAAAAGTACAAAAGATTAAGTAACTTACAATTCTTTGGCCAATCTCTTTGCATCTTGGATTTTTAAAAGTTCCATCCTTTTTTATCAGATAAAATTTCAAATAACATGACATAGATGAGGCATAGTGGTGCTGTGTATTTTCATCTATATCAAAAGGTAAGGTTGTTTAAATTATTTAAGCATTTATATACAAAATTTTATATAAATGAAGCAAATAAATTTTACTTATTTGTACAAGCTCTGCTTTCTGATATCCCCAACAACCCATCGAGTGCACGAGATTGTATTCATCTTTTCTCTCTTTTGCTTTTTTCAACAACTCTTTATGCTGCTCACTATGTTTGTATTTCACAAATTCCCTCCATTTTTTTGAACTAATAAACAGATAATTTCTAGCTACCTTTTGCAGGAAGGTTGAAAACATTAGAGTTGTCTTCGTGGCCTTGCCAGTAGGTTGTACCTAAAATCTTTTACCACCTTAGCGGCGCTTGTCATCAACTTCTTCTTCATAGTTTCAGGAACAGTGAAAGATGCAACAACATCTTGCCAAACATGTTCTTCATTGACTTGATTGCTCTTTTCTCTCTAATCCTTTGTTGTGATGGGATGTGTTCTCGAACTAAAACTCCAATATAACTTTGGAGCTCGTCTCTCTATTTTCCAAATGACTGATCATTGTCATCAAATTGGACATGTATTTTATCACCTTTCGATCTCAACTTTGACACTTTTTTCATCAAAGTTGCCCTTCTTTTTCTATCCACATTGGGATTGAATGGCTCTCTTTTCCAAAGCTTATAAGCATTTTTTTCTCTAGTTAGTTTATCCTCAATGAATTCGTTATCCGAAATATTAAATTCTTAAGCAATAACATTTATCAAAATCATTAAATTAATAATAACATGAAAACTAACATGTAAATCTAAAACTAACATATTAAAACCAACATATATATATAAAGCTAAGATATAATACCAATGAGAATAGCATATAAAACTTAAACGAACATATAGAAACTAATGACATTAAATCTAAAACTAACATTTACCAAATTCAACACATAATAAGTTGTAACCTAAACTAACAATTCCATTAAAAATAACAAAACAATATTACAAATTAATAAACAAATCTAATAACAATTAACTAATTAATAAAACAAAATTAATTAACAAAAAATAAATTAACAAATCTAATAACACTAAAATAACAAAACTAAGTTATAAAATTAATTAACAAAACTAATAACAATTAAATAATTAACAAAACAAAACTAGAAAACAAATTAACAAGGCTAAAACTAAAACCGAAATTAAACTAAAACTAATAACATTGTTACCACTCTGTGTGGCGAAGGAGGTGGGGAGACGGACGGACGGAGGTAGAGAGGCAATAGACAGTGATGAGAGAAAGAGGGAGGGGGAGGTAATGGCGCTAACAGTGCCGAGGATGGCGAGAGATAGAGGATGTTGTCAAAGGAGAGAAGGACTTAGAGGACAAGGAAGATGAGAACGGCACATAGGGAGGGTTTTATTTTTGAAGAGAGAATTGTTCTCAGGGTTTTAATTTTTGTTGGGTGGGATAATTAAAGTATATTAGATGACAATTTTACTACAATAATACATTAGACGATGGTTTTTTAGACACCATCGTCTAAAGCACGTGTCATTTAATTTTGATAAATGTCGCGTGACGTATGACGACGGTTTTTTGGATACCGATCATCTAATAAGAGTCCCATAAGATCAAATTTGTAGTAGTGTTAGAAGTTCCATATTTATTGTGGTCCACTAGCTAGCCAATGACCGAATGTTAATCCAAAAGGTGAGCACTGCTAATTGATAAGCTGGTTTTATGTTAATTAATTAAATGATTCTCACTTAATGTTTTTGTTAGTTTTGAGCAATTTAGAAGGATTTGATAGTGTTCTATGTTCTTTTGTAGGTTTTGAGAAAAAATGATGCATGGTAGTAAAGTACGAGACAAAATGGACAGAAAATGAGCAAAATTAGACTCGGGATAAAAATGGAGCCTAGACGCCAGTTTATGGGCGCCTAGGCTCTCTTAGTGACGAAGTTTCATACAAAAACCCGAGAGCAAAGCACCTAGGAGACATAACTTGGGCGCCTAGGCACCATTATATGAAAGAGCATCATCAACGCTGCGGCGCCTAGGCGTTGCAATCCTGGCGCCTAGGCGCCAGAAAATCGAGCCTAGGCGCCGTTGCGATTTCAACTCAAATTTCAGTATAATTTTGTTTCAAAATTGCCCCTCCAAACCCTAGCATATAAATAGAACATTACAGAAGGTTGGAGCACGAATTTTTGATAGAGAAAACCTGCAGAAAAAAAGGAAGGACTCGCCACCTTGGAAAAGAAGATCGGTGTAACCCGGAGACTGAAATCCATCTTCCTATCCAATATACAGTTAGTTCTTTTCTTCTACTCCTCATGTTTAGGACATTGTTTAGGATGATTTTTAGTTTCATTATGAACTAATTTTCTCTATTCTAGGGCTACGATGTAGCCGAATTATGAATGTTCATATTTGTTTAATTTAATTCAATTCGATGTTTATTCATTATCTATACTTAGTATTTGATCTAATCTTAATGCTTGTAAAAGTTTACGCACCTTTTGCATGATTTGTGATTCAATTTGAGGCTGAGAAGTAAAAATTAAATTAGACCATGATTGAATGCCATAAGATCATCATAGGATAGAGATATCTATGAGACTTGTGTAACACTGTGAATTTCTTATGCTTAATGAATCTTGTTAAGTTTAGAGTTTCCACAGAGATGTAGGAAATTTGCTAACCAGGATAAATTATTAATGCTTAAGAAAGATTAATGACGGTCTAAGGGAAATTCGTTATCAGCATAGGAGTAAATATTAATTGAGTAAATTAAATAAATTGGATAAGATTAATTCGGTGAGTCGAAAACCCTAGAATTCTTAATCTATTGAATTCTCTCCTGTTAAAGTTGCAATTTATCAATCGTCATTAATTTAGTCTATCTTACTTTTACCATTTTATCATTCCACTATCTCCTATGTCTCAGTTGTTCAAATAGAATTAGAGTTAGAATAATTTGGTACTTAGTGACAATTAGTCCTCGAGGGAACGATCTCTACTCTCACTTTATTATTTGTTAACGATACGTGCACCTGCGTTAGAAAATCCACAACACTAATTAATCCCCTGGCTAGTTGTGTGACTTGTCGGAATTATGATCTCTCAACTGGCAAGATATATAGACCATAGCCCTATAGCCCTATCACATTTAGTGGAGAACTACAACAATCCTACATGATCATCATCAAGCTATAAGAGTATTGGTCAACATGTTGATATTATTACTTATTGGTGGTACAGCTGCGCACAAAATCAGATTCCAATGAAGCTGGGTGTAGTCAATTATAATGGGCATCGCGTAGATTAATATACATACATACATATATATATATATATATATATATATATGTTGTTGCGAAAAGACCATTCTCCACATTATAACTTGTTGTGCATCAAGGGACTTTCTCGTGCCATGCAAGCGTGTTCCACTAGCTAGAGTAGAGTCACCAATTCCATAGATGATGAGAGATAAACTGCACACACAAAAAGAACAAATTATATATAGATATATATATGTTATTTATCAATTCAATTCGATATTATTTTTATTGTCTCAATTTTTTAGGCCATATCTTCTAAGGGTTGATGAAGTAGAAATGGTCTGTCCACTTGTAGGAGCTTAGACTATTACCGGTATACTCCCACTTTTGACGATTCTTGGGAAAGCTAGCAATATATATATGTGTGTGTGTGTAGAAGTGCTCTCACCAAGCCATATTATCAACACCCAAAGTGAGAACAAAATTCAGTGTACTCAAGCTTCTAAAAAGTTGGAGAATATTATCTCAAGGAAGATCAGTAAATATAGAGAGAAGCATTTTTTTTTTTTTTGGGTCAAATGGATTCAAGTCATGTGGCAATATCCATTTCACATAATTCAGAGTCGCAGGTTGAACCAAAACCAGCTCCAAGTGAAGAGGAAGAGAAGCAGCCAAAAGCACTTACTTTTATTCACAATATTGTTTCCTATATGAGAGAGAATAAGCAAGACATGAGAAGACTGATTCACAGCGCCAGGGTTGGAATTGCTTTAGTTTTGGTTTCACTTCTTTACGCGGTTGATGCTCTCTATAAGCAAGTTGGAGACAATGCCATGTGGGCTATAATGACTGTGGTTGTCATCTTTGAGTTCTATGCAGGTAGCTAGTCACCCCACCTAAATTTTTTCTTTTAATTTTATTTGTGAAATATTATGAAATTTGTAACTTATCCCCTTTAAAATTATGAAATTCTACTCGTCCGATCTCTTGATATGTGAAATCTTTCACTTAATTTCTATCTAAAATATGATGAAAGTTTTACTATACGTCCTATTCCTCTTGATTTGTTTTTCTGCCTCCACCTCTATATGTGATATATCTTTTAATTCCATGTCTCAGGAGCTACACTTGGAAAGGGCTTGAACAGAGGAATTGGCACCATCTTAGGAGGAGGATTAGGTTGTTTGGCCGCTTATATTGCTCAAGAAGTTGGTGGGACCGGCAACGCCATAATCCTTGCCATCTCTGTATTTATCTTCGGTAAGTGCTACGATATATAATATGAATAAAATATCTAGTTCCAAAATTTTTGGAAGCAGTTGAATATGTACGTACATTTACTATATGTCAAATTACTATTGTCTGCCCAAAATTTGGAAGAATCAATAGCCAGAAACCTTATAAAATATAGCGCATATAAATAGGAAAAGGGCACGCCACGTGCACGCCACGTGCAATAACCTCTAGATTTTTATGCCGGTTGAGCACTAAAATCAATCATACTGTCGCTAAGTAATGAGCATAAAAAGAACACTAATTTCTATTACTAGTGTGTATGTGTGTATGAAAGTATGACGTCTGTCATGATACCCACCACAACGTTTTGTAAAATTCGGTTTCCGAAAGCATAATATGGATTTAGTGTGTTATTATTATTATTATTATGGACAAGATAAGAGTTGAGAAATTATACGTGTAGCTCAACCGAATTTTGTAAGAAAAAGATTGATTACGTTTATTGTATGATTAGAAACAAGTGATCTATATCTTATTGGACGTAAAACCAAATAAAACGGCAGCGGATGACAAAAAAAAAAACAAAAATAAAGGCAGAGGATGAAACTTTAATTATAACAGTTCATTCAAAAAATAAGTTAGAATTAAAAACACTATAACATATGAAAAAAAATATTGTTGAAATAATAGTTAAAACCGCAAACTGAGGCTACTAAACAACTTATATGTGTGAAAAATAATCATACCATATGTTTACAGGTGCGGGTGCGACATATACTAGAATGGTGCCGAGAATAAAGAAAAGTTACGACTATGGAGTGATGATATTCATCTTAACATTCAATCTGGTGGCTGTGTCTGGTTTGCGTGCGGAAACGGTGTTGAAAATAGCCAAAAAGCGCCTCTCAACAATAGGAATGGGCTTTGCTGTTTGTGTCTTCGTTAGCTTGGTGGTCTTTCCCACATGGGCTAGCGATGAACTTCACTACTCTACCGCCTCCAACTTCCAAAAGTTTGCGCACTCTCTTCAAGGTAGGTTGATTAATCTCTCATTCTAACCGAATTGCAACAACCACCCAATGGGTTGGTGTAGCAGTAATTAGGATTCCTTTCTCTTTTCTTCTTTTTGGATGCATACTCTCTAGCCCCACTTTAGGCTCCCTGACGTGAGAGAAAACTTGACCCATCCTTCGAGTAGAATTGAATCAGGTCTTTTACGTTTCATTGGTGGATCTTTGGACTTCCAAAGCAACAACAAGGATAAAGAGCAAGATAATACAAATGATCCTCTCTTCTTCTTTTTTTAAATGCAAATGGGATCCCATCTCTCTTTTTCTTTTTACTATTACTTTTTTAAAGGAGAAAAGAGCTCTTTCATGACAACATAGATGGAATATAATAGTACTCTTCACGCTTAATCTTGTCAGAAAAGTTTGATCTTTTTTTTTTCTTTGGTTAAGGTCGTTAAGTTCATGAATACTTTAACTAAAATAGAATCATTTAAAAGAATAGAGTCAATTGTCAATACAACTAGGATATTTGAGACTTTGCTCAAACTTATTTTTGTTTGACTAGCTATTTTGCTACTTTTGATCCCTAAAAAAGGGCTCTGATTAAAATAATGAACCTCGCAATTATATAAATAAATGTCTTATAACTTAATTTAGGGGTGAACAGCAGGCGGTTTGATGGTTTTTGGGCGGGTGCGGTGCGGTTTTTTGGGATAACGGGTTGGCGATTAATCAACCCACAAACCGCTCACCACATGGCGGGTGGTTTCGGTTTGGTTTTGGGTGGTCGCGGGCGGGTGCGGGCGGATTGAGGCGGTTTAAACCTATGCTATTGCTTAATGTAATTTTTTGGACCTTTTTTTTTTTAGTGAAGAAAATTTATAGAAAATATAAGATGATAATATAAAAAGCATTCTCAACAACAAACAAGTTTGATGTCTAAAGACAGTGATTATATTTAAAAGTATAAATTAAGAAACATAATCATTCACTGCAACAAGAAACGTCAACTACAGATGAAGTAATAAACAAAGTCAAGAGTCCATAAAAATTGAAGCCTATCCACTAGGTTCGAAAATAATAGAATGCTATAAATGAAATGATGAACAAAATC
>CAMOHE010035883.1:0-14129 GCA_946598075.1 Artocarpus hirsutus
TGTAATGCAATCACCATTTGTAAATCATAACATATATTTTAACACTTATTGCATAACATATGCAACATATAATGCAACCACATTTTGCAAATCATAACTTTCACATCAAAACTTAACTGAATACATAACAAATGTATCATAAAGCTTATAGCTTTAATTATAAAATATTATGCATTGTCAAAATGCAAAACATACTTTGAATACTTTCAAAAGCATAACTTGAACTTTTTAAACATTGTGCATACCAAGATGCAAATAGACTTTAATCATAACATTTGCAAATTCATTGCAAACCTCTCTTTGAATCTTTAAAACTTTTGCATAATAAATGCAAACATACTTTAGAAACAACTTGCATAATACTTGCAAGCTCATTTATAAACATATATAAAAAAGATTTAAAAATCATTTACTTCATGCTGTAGGTGAGGTTTGAAACTTACCCGTACTACGCTCTAGCGTTCACTATTCCTTTCCTATCTCGTTCCTTTCTCATTCCTTTTTCTTTTGTTAGTTGGCTCCTGTGTCCTGATCATACGACAGTCGACTCATTAATAAACTTTCTATTTATCAATCCACTCGATTGATAATAAAACGTAAACGTTAAACATGCATTCCCTTTATATAACTTCCCGTCTCACTGGTGGTTACGTTACTCAACATATTACGAAACATTTTTCATCTAATAACGTTATGCTAAATCAGAGTGTTCAGCTCCGTTCTAGTCTTTTTTGTAAAAATGATGATTTTGCCCTTGACGGGTTTTTCGTCCATTTCGTAAATTAACCATACTCATTACTTAACTTAACATACCCTTACATACATAACATGAAAAATCACCACTAAGAAACGTTTTCTAACATCGGGCGTTTTGGGTTCGTTTTGGTCATTTTTTGTAAAATGACCATTTTGCCCTTGGTGTCATTTTCCTTCATTCTTTCCTTAACTGAACTTTAAATCCTTAAAACTGAGCATCTATCACAATGCATTTAATATAGTACATACTGTAGGTGAGATTTCCACTTACTTGGACTCCGAGCTACGCGGGTTCGGTTATACCTCGCTGTATCCATAGTATATGAAACATCCTCTGCAGTGCTCCTCGAGCTACCATAAATGGCTAGGAGTGCTTCCTAGAGATCATTCATTCTTTAACATCTCATTCTGGACTCCGACAATGCAGTTTGAATCGCCTCAATCCGCGTGCAGTCAGTACCGAACGATTTTCACCAAAGTGGAATTTGCTTGAATGGAGGACACCGTTACGTTCAGAGCATCAAAACGAGTCAAGAGGCGGTCTTAAATCATCGATCGGAGGTTCGGATCGTAAAATCCCAAAACAAGCCTTGGCTGGCCATTGACCGACGTTGACCGACGGTTGACCGCCATCAACTGGCCTCGTTGATGGCTGAGATTGAGCCTAACCCCCCTAAATCGATACTCCTGAGGCCATTGGTGGGGTCAATTTCACTCAATTTTGCCTCTAAACATGCAAATCGAGCACGGATTCCACGGCCAAAACTGGTGATGTCGATCTCAGTTTTTCGGGGATACTACCGTGAAATTGACTTAGGGAAAAGCTTCCGCAAGTCCCTCTGAGCATTTCCCCTCTCTTGGGGTCGCTCAACTCTGCCTGAAACGGTAGCTCCACCTCCACCACTGCGGCGCGAGGTGGCGGAGGCCGTTCTCTGCCTTCCCGTGGTGGTTTCGTGAAATTAGAAGCTCCAAGAGCTTCCCCGTGAGCCTCTGCACGTTTCCCCCTCATCAATTTGGGGCAACGAGGCCCAGAACGATGGCGACGGTGGTGGTCCATGACGGCGACTCCGACCTTGTTGGTTCTCCGACTGCCGGCGGTTGAATCATAAAATTGAGTGGGGGCTTTTGATGGTAGGCCCATTCTGAAGCTGTTGGCACCGACGGTGCACCTCACCGTCGTCGGGAACGGTGGTGCCACGGCGGAGCTAAGGCGGCTCCGTCGAAGGCCTTCCAGTTGGAATTGAGCTGGGAACTTGGTACCATCTTGTTCCTCTCATCACCCTGAGTCCATAGAGACCAAAATCACCTCGATTGGTGGTCGGACGGTGAAGATATCAGCTCGGGAAAATTGGCTTCCACCGCCACTTTGGGCAGCGCGTGAGCCTTCCTCCGACGGCCTTTCAGGCTGCTCGACACACCGTTGAGCTCAGCTCGTCGAGATCTTTCCAACGATGTGGGAGGTGTCAAAAACGGAGCTCAAAATCTCAAAGTCACTTTTGTGTGAGAAGAGAGAAACTAGAGAGAGAAAGTGCCGAGATTTATCCAAATTTTTTTCTTTTTTTTTCTTTTTTTTTTCTCTTTTTGCTTTTATATGAAAAAGTGTGAAAAAAACTTTTTACACAATCCAATTCTGTACTGTGTGACTTTATAGCAGTCCAATTCTTACACTGCATTACTTTTACAGTGTAATTTTCATACTGCATAATTTCATCAGTGTATTTTTCTTACACTGTATTATTTCAATACAATATAATTTTCATGTTATTATACAGTATTTTCCCTCAAATCATGTTTTTCGCCTCAATTAAATCCTTAATTTAATGCATTTCCAATGCATTAAAATTTTCGGTCGTTACAATCTACCCTCCTTAACAATTGTCGTCCTCGAAAATTAGAACCTTCTAGGGTAGTTCATCTCCTTATCCTCTTTCTGTTCTTTACATGCTTCCTTAGTTCAGTACTTTCTTACCATATCTAAGCCTTCATCTTGAAAATTCAACGATTTCCATCATTTCATTGACATATTTCCTTGCATTATAACACCATACTTCTGCTGCGCACTCTGATCTTTCAACATCTGAGCGCAATTTTCCTTCATTTAGAGGTTTAGCATACCACTAATAAATGCTATTCTTGAAAATATGGCTCATTTCTAGTCAAATCGCATCATTTCTATCTAAAGATCAGGGTCATTTGACCACAAAATCCATAATCTTTCGGTTCCATAACCATTCTTGAATGACATTTTACCATAACTTTCATCATAACGTGTCGAATTCCAGCTTTCATCCTCTAATCTATGAGGTTTCTACTGACTGATTTGGCATCATTGTCTTGATCATGATTCCCATCTGGGCAGTTACGAGCTCATTCGCATGTCTCAGCTCAGTTGCGGAGTACTTACGCTCGAAAAAATTGCGTATTCAGTCATCTAATGTCCGGTTGCTCACTGGCATTCTCGTTCCATAAAACACCAAAAATCACTTTCGGACCTCTTCTTCTGTCATTGTGATCTACTTTTCTCGTTATACGTGCAGCCAATACCGAATTGACTTCTAATCGAGCGAGATTTGCTCATACAGAGACACCATTGTCGCCTAAACATCATAATGTATCACAAGCTCATCTTCTTGATTCTGGAGCCGTCGGTCATCTGTTGACCATCATTGACCACATTTGACCATCGTTAACTTGATACCGCTGATGGACGATAATTGCCGTCAACTTGCGGGAACATTCTAACACATAACATTACGTTCATCTTTGACTTTTTCCTTTCTCATTGTTCATCCAGATGTGTCGATATCAAAGGCTACATTCTCGGTATAAACACATAATCGTTAAATACTAACTTTCCTGCTTACTTAACTTAACTTACTTACTTGAGCTATGGTGTAGCGGACATATGGCAGCGCGAAATGGGACGGCAGGATACTGCTCTGATACCACCTGTGACGACCCGCCTTTTCGAGCGTCACTTTACTTTCATAAACCTCGTGTATAAGACAGTAATCTTACTGACTTAGTAAGAAAATACTAAATTATAAAAAAGTTTCTTTAACATTTAAAATTGTTGCGACCTTCGTCGCCATTCCTGTTGAGACTTCGCTCAACCTTTGTCTTTAAAATCATTTCAAACTGTTTCTTAAAACATAATAAGAAACATTTGTTAAAATATAACTTAAAACATCATTTCATAATTGTATAATACATTTAGTACAATGTATCGTAAAACTTTTGAAAACATTTCTTAAAACTTTTATTTCTTTAAAAACTTTGAAAACACTACATTATATAGTGTAAAACCTTTTCTTTACGTAGCGGAAGCAAACTGTAATAGTATCCATTCCCACATCTTGCATCTACCCTTCCGCAGCACCCAGCTCCGCTAACCGGTCCTACTGGTCACCCATACATTACCTACAGCATGAACAACTTTTTTATGAGCTTACGCTTAGTAAGTTCAAACATAAACTCACAAAGCGTTTAAAACATACTTTAAAACTTTTCTCATAAAAACTTTCCTCTTGAAACCTTCTTCATAAACGTACATCATAAACATTCTTCATAAAACATTTCTAAAACGTTTCTCGTAAACGTTTTCATAAACACTTTTCGTAAAACATTTCTAAAACGTTTCTCATACATATCTTTCATAAAACATTTCTCATACATATCTTTCATAAAACATTTATAAAATGTTTTTCATAAACGTATCCTTATACGTTTTTCATAACACATCGTTTATAAACCTTTCTTATAAACATGAAAATGTTTTCGTAAACATTTTTCATAAGACATTCCTGAGAATGATTTTCATAACATATAAATGTTTTCATAAACATTTCTCATAAATATTCACAATATATTTTCCATAAGCATTTAATGTAAAACTTTAAAATAAGGAATACAAGCAATTCATAATGCATGATTCCAATTATGCTCAATTATGTACTTTCAATTACGAGCATTCTTTTCTTACTGTAACTTACTATTTCATTTCTTAACTTTCTTTATCTTTCATTCATTTTCCATTTCTGTCCTTTTCTTTCCTTATCTTTCATTCACTTTCCTTATCTTACTTTAGTGTTCGTACCATCTTATTAATCATGAGATCATTAACATTATGCTTCCCTTGCAGAAGACTTGAGACCATCGATCACGTGGTCAAGTACCTCACATCTTAGAGGTTAACTTTAACTTTACGTTCATTACCTCATAACACAGAGGCTGGTACGGCACTTTTCTTTTTATCCTTACTTTACCTTCTTATTATCTTTTGTGAGCATGTCAAATGCAATCACATCATATGTAAACACTTGCAATTCATAACTTGTACCATGAAATCTATTGCATAACGAATGCAACTTATTACATATCAAATGCATCATGTAATACAATCACCATTTGCAAATCATAACATATACTCTAACATTTATTGCATAACATATGCAACATATAATGCAATCACATTTTGCAAAATCACAACTTTTATTTCGAAACTTAACTTAGTGCATAACAATGCATCATAAAGCTTATAACTTTAATTATAAAATATTATGCATTATCAAAAATGCAAAACATACTTTGAATACTTTCAAAAGCATAACTTGAACTTTTTAAACATTGTGCATACCAAGATGCAAATAGACTTTAATCATAACATTTGCAAATTCATTGCAAACCTCTCTTTGAATCTTTAAAACTTTTGCATAATAAATGCAAACATACTTTAGAAACAACTTGCATAATACTTGCAAGCTCATTTATAAACATATATAAAAAAGATTTAAAAATCATTTACTTCATGCTGTAGGTGAGGTCTGAAACTTACCCGTACTATGCTCTAGCGTTCACTATTCCTTTCCTATCTCGTTCCTTTCTCATTCCTTTTCCTTTCGTTAGTTGGCTCCTGTGTCCTGATCATACGATAGCCGACTCATTAATAAACTTTCTATTTATCAATCCACTCGATTGATAATAAAATGTAAACGTTAAACATGCATTCCCTTGATATAACTTCCCGTCTCATTGGCGGTTACGTTACTCAACATATTACAAAACATTTTTCATCTAATAACGTTATGCTAAATCGGAGTGTTCAGCTCCGTTCTAGCCTTTTTCGTAAAAATGACGATTTTGCCCTTGACGGGTTTTTCGTCCATTTCGTAACTTAACCATACTCATTACTTAACTTAACATACCCTTACATACATAACATGAAAAATCACCACTAAGAAACGTTTCCTAACATCGGGCGTTTCGGGTCCGTTTTGGTCATTTTTTGTAAAATGGCCATTTTGCCCTTGGTGTCATTTTCCTTCATTCTTTCCTTAACTGAACTTTAAATCCTTAAAACTGAGAATCTATCACAATGCATTTAATACAGTACATACTGTAGGTGATATTACCACTTACTTGGACTCCGAGCTACGCGGGTTCGGTTGTACTTCGCTGTATCCACAGTATATGAAACATCCTCTGTAGTGCTCCTCGAGCTACCACAAATGGCTAGGATTTCTTCTTGGAGATCATTCATTCTTTAACATCTCATTCTGGACTCTGACAATGCAGTTTGAATTGCCTCGATCCGCGTGCAGTCGGTACCGAATGATTTTCACCAAAGTAGAATTAGCTCAAACGGAGGACACCGTTGCATTCAGAGCGTCGAAATGAGTCAGGAGGCGGTCTCAAATCGTCGATCGGAGGTCTGGATCGTAAAATCCCAAAACGAGCCTTGGCTGGCCGTTGATCGGTGTTGACCGGCGGTTGACCGCCGTCAACTAGCCTCGTTGATGGCTGAGCTTGAGCCTACCCCCCCTAAATTGACCCTCTTGAGTCCATTGGTGGGGTCAATTTCACTCAATTTTGCCTCTAAACATGCAAATCAGGCACGGATTCCATGGCCAAAACTAGTGATGTCGATCTCAATTTTTCAAGGATACTACCGTGAAATTGACTTGGGGAAAAGCTTCCCCAAGTCCCTCTGAGCATTTCCCCTCTCATGGGGTCGCTCAATTACGCCTGAAACGACAGCTCCACCTCCACCACGGTGGCGTGGAGTGGCGGAGGCTGTTCTCTGCCTTCCCATGGTGGTTTCATGAAATTGGAAGCTCCAAGAGCTTACCCGTGAGCTTCTGCACGTTTCCCCCTCATCAATTTGGGGCAACGAGGCCCAGAACGACGACGACGGTGGTGGTCCACGACTGCGACTCCGGCCTTGGTGGTTCTTCGGCTACCAGCGGTTGAATCATAAAATTGAGTGGGGGCTTTTGATGGCAGGCCCACTCTGAAGCTGTTGGCACCGGCGGTGCACCTCACCGCAGTCGAAAACGGTGGTTCCCGCGGTGGTGCCACAGCGGAGCCAAGGCAGTTTTGCCGATGGCCTTCCAGCTGGAATTGAGCTGGGAACTTGGTACCATCTTGTTCCTCTCATCACCTTGAGTCCATAGAGACCAAAATCACCTCGATTGGTGGTCGGACAGCGAAGATATCAACTCGGGAAAATTGGCTTTCACCGCCACTTTGGGCGGCTCGTGAGCCTTCCTTCGGCGGCCTTTCGGGTTGCTCAGCACACCGTTGAGCTCAGCTCGTCGAGATCTTTCCAACGATGTGGGAGGTGTCGAAAACAGAGCTCAAAATCTCAAAGTTACTTTTGTGTGAAGAGAGAGAAACTAGAGAGAGAAAGAAGAGAGATAAAGTGCCGAGATTTATCCAAATTTTTTTCTTTGTTTTTCTGTTTTTGCTTTTATATGAAAAAGTGTGAAAAACACTTTTTACACAGTGCAATTCTATACTGTGTGACTTTACAGCAGTCCAATTCTTACATTGCATTACTTTTACAGTGTAATTTTCATACTGCATAATTTCATCAGTGTATTTTTCTTACACTGTATTATTTCAATACCGTATAATTTTCATGTTATTATACAGTATTTTCCCTCAAATCATGTTTTTTGCCTCAATTAAATCCTTAATTTAATGCATTTCCAGTGCATTAAAATTTTCGGTCGTTACAACAACAACAGCTACCAAGTGAGCATTGGCATGGCACCGTTTGAAGCGCTATATGGATGACTATGTCAGTCACCGGTGTGTTGGGCAAAACCAGAAGATAGGATTGTTCTCGGGCCAAATGAGATTCATGACAGCAATGAAAAGGTCGCCGTAATCCGAGATCGATTGAGGGCAGCTTAGAGTCGGTAGAAGAGTTACGCGGATAGAAGACGTCGACCCTTGGAATTTGATGTAGGAGATTTTGTTCTCTTGAAGGTATCATCTCGTAAAGGCATCACACGATTTGGAGTAAGTGATAAGCTTGCACCGAGGTATGTTGGACCGTTCGAGATTACTCAGTGTGTCGGTGTAATCGCTTATCGGCTCGATCTTCCTCCGGAGCTCTCTCATGTCAAAGATGTGTTTCATCATGTGTCGATGCTTTGAAAGTGTCCGCCTGAGTAAAACAAAATAGTTTCATTTCATGACGTGCAGATACAAGATGACATGACGTATGAGGAAGTGTTGGTTCAAATTATTAATCACAAGGTGATCAACTTACGACGTGCTAATATACTGTTAGTGAATGCTCTGTGGCAACATCATGGGGTTGATGAAGCCACTTGGGAATTAAAATCGACCATACAGGAGTTATATCTGTATTTATTTTGTTTCTAAAATGGTTTATAATTTCGAGGGTGAAATTTCTTTTACAGGTAGAGAGCTGTAATGCCCTGAAATTTGCTAAGTGTTATTAGTGTGTAAAATGGTAGACTAGTGTGCCATGATGAATGTTTTAAACTTAATTTGATTATTTTGTGAAATTTCTAAATTAATGTTATTTTTTATTATTTTAATGATTTAATTACTTTTAATTATTTTTATTTGTTATTTTAAATTTTGAAATAAACAATTTGTCAAATGCCAAACGTACCTCTTTTTGTAAAACCGTGGGTGGTACACGGTTTTCACATAATGAAACCACCCACCTTCTCTTTTATTTAAAACCCTCCTCTCCCTTTCTCTCCTCACTCTCTTGTCTCTCTCCTTCTCCTCTCCATTGTCTCTCTCTTTCCCCCTCTTTCTCTCAAATTTTTTGATTCAAAACCAAGCCCAAGCTTCGGTTTTCAGTGGATTGGAAGCTCGAGAATGCGTTTAGATGATCACCGACTCGATTTAAAGCGTAAAATGCAAGGTTAGTTTTTAA
Source organism: Artocarpus hirsutus (assembly GCA_946598075.1). NCBI lineage: Eukaryota > Viridiplantae > Streptophyta > Magnoliopsida > Rosales > Moraceae > Artocarpus > Artocarpus hirsutus. The sequence continues at coordinate 8,960 of CAMOHE010035883.1, forward strand.
ATTTCAAACTTTTCTAAATTTTTGTATTTTTATTGTATTTTGAAATCCAAGCTTCCTTTGGCTTAGAAAACCTTTAATCTAAGTTAGAGAAACTTAAAACATCTAGAATCTAAGCTTAGTTTGATTAAAAACGAATTTAAATTAAGATTTTCTATTTTTCTCCATTTTTGGATTTATTCAAAAATCTTTGTGTAATTCTTGTTTAAATATGTTAAAAGGTAATCTACTATGTTTTTTCTATCATCTATGAGTGTTTTTCATGCTTGAGAATTGAGAAAAACAGATGAAAATGAGAATTGGGCTTGGGGAGGCCGAGACCCGATTCTGAAAAATTATAGAATTTTTCCAATTCGGCAGGCCAAAGTTCATGATCGGTAGGCCAAATTTATGAATCCGTTAGGCCGGACTTATACCTTCGGCAGGTCGAACCTAGAAAAGTTCGGGCGACCAGACCCAGATGGTCGATAGGCAAAACTGCATAGTTTGGCAAGCCGGACCAAAAGAACCAGCATGCCGATCGGGCTTCATGAAAATTTGTCATTTTTCACCCGTTTTCATTGTTTTGAACCCCGATTGAGATTTTAAACTTGCAGTATGATTTTATAAACACAAGCGGCACACTAGGACATTATGAGATAGCTTAGCAACATAGAATATCTTAGGCTAGATACTGATAGACTTAGTTTATATATTTAAAGTTGTTCGTGATTTTGTGGAGCTAACGTATGGTGGATCGGGACTGCAATGTTGGACATCAACACGAGTATTGAGGTAGGACTTCTACCCTTTTTCTTGGTAGCCTAGTTTTTAAATGATCTTAGCCTCAAAAAGATTTTTATCAAAATGTTTTCAATGATTGATTGAAAAGGGATTTTTATTGGTTATTTTTACAAACAGTAGATTGAGGTGATATTCATAATGAACCACATACTGAATGTAAAAGAAAATACTTGGTAAGTGGGTTTTAAATAATAATACAAATGAACATGAGGGCATGATGCCATATCAAAGATTGAGTCGTGTAGCGTGCGACCTTGGGGCCAGGTCCCGAAACCCAACTGGGCCACTTCAGTGGTGATAACTATGGTTTGCCTAAGAAAGATGAACATATACTTTCTAGACGAATTGTTTTAATAAGGCTTATTTAAATGAATTTATTTAACTCTATTTTCTAATTATTTCTTTGAAAAGTAAATTTGTATATAAATTATTTATCTGTTTTTAAAGCATAGTCCTACTGAGATTTTCGCTTACATTTTATTTGTTTTTAAAATTTTTCCCCTAGGTGGAATACAGCTTAGGATTGATGAAGGGTCGGTAGACCGAACTTGCGACCAGTGGTAGACCTAAGTAGGTTATTTACACAAATTAATCAAGGCATGTATTATTTTAACTTCTCTTTCTATTTTGGACTATGGTTGTAATTTAAATATTGTCGATACTATGTGTGTGCATAAGTTGTAGGCCGGTGAGACCCAACACGTGTTTTCTCATTCTTTGTTATCTTATCTCATTTTGTTTTACCTTAATTGTTTAATTATTATAAATATTTGCTTAAAAAGGGTTTTAAATTATCACTTATTTCTTAATTAATTAAATTCTTTAACTTGTGTTGAATTATAATTTTTACTTAATTAACTTAACAAACCCGCTATGTCACCTCTCATGCTCCAGGGCTTGACATATTCCTTCTATTTAATAGGTCACTTTAGAAATTTACAAAGAATTACCTAGAGAGAAACTCTAAAACTCTCATAAAATTATGGTTCATCATCAAGAACAAATATAATTAGTTTTCTCTTGTGGTTGGAAGGAGATTCGTTGCAAAGAGGGAGGTTGAACGATGTGTGCCTATTTGCACTCTGATAGTAGAAAAGAGAATAACAAAAAAGACTAGTGGGTTGAGTCTTTTCTAGGTGCAATTCTCTCGTAGCAATTCTACATAATAATTTCTATCAGAAGTGCGGTTATTGATTTTCTAGAGAAACGAAGAACTAAGATTAATTTGTGATATATATCATGCCTAACTCGATTATGTGATACGAATTTATTTAAAAATTTTAAAATTCTATTACGTACTTGTTTCTAACAAAAAGTGGTACGTAGAATTGGTAATTTCAAGAAGAAAAAAAAATTAAAAGAAATATGTGTTTTATTTATGTGGTTAGCGAAGATTGTTATTATTTTTTTATTCTAGATTTTTTTTAACATCATCCATTTTTACAGTGTATGAGATTTTGCTAAAATAAATTTGGGCACATTTCCAGATAAATAGGTGAAAGAAATTTTTATCTAAGATTCAATAGTAGTCCATTCTTAGTTTATGTCCTGAATCCATGAAAAAATAGCAGTAGATGTATGCCCTATTAAACCTATCTATTGGAGGCAGGCTACCTATAGATAAAACCTGATTAGGTGTATGGAGAAGAGAAAATTACATGATATACCAGACTTTAAAACTGAATTTCTACATGTCACAGTTGAAAAAGTTGCCTCATATTATCTCTCATATTATATATTTAAGTTGTTTTATACTTAAACATGTACAGCGTTTATAAAGAGTAAATTTTAAAAGATGACATTTATTGAAATTTCCAGATAGATAAAGTGTTTGTCTATAGAAACTATGATGAATGCCTTTGAAAAGACTAGATTATAAATATATATATATATATATATATATATATATATATATAGACACACACATGATACAAAAAAGATAAAAAAAAGAAAAAAAAAAAAAGAAAAAAAAAAACCTCTTTTGTAGAACGGTAGACGCTGATGGTGTTTCAGATGCAATCATGCAGAAGAGAGATAACAGATTCAAATCGGAAAGTGTAAATTTATTCAAGTTCAGATTAAATGTGTGATGCCAGAACAATGATGAAGAGTTCAATTGATAATCAGTACTCAGTATGTCAAGGAGATGGAATTGCTTATGAATAGAGTCAGAGATGACCCTTAGGGACATAGGAAACTTGGTGAAGAATTTGCTCATGACCTTTACATTAGATAGAGAAATGTGAACCTACCGTTAAAGTATGCCTGCAAAAATATAATGTTGAATAAAGTAGGGCTACACAGAAACTACCTCGCACACACTACCTGCTCGGCCCACCCTACCAATTTCGGGACCACTTAAGCAACCGCCTTTGGCATGTTAAACTTGCCCACTAACACTCCTAGGAGGCGACTAACTGGCTCATAATTGTAGAAGCAGGTTACCTGACCCGACCCTCCGCCCATCATTTTTTATTTATTTTTAATATTTTTTAATAATGAGACACCCTAAACTAAAACACTTTCTTTTTTCCCCTTAGTTCTATGTCTCTGTTGTTTTTTTCTTCCCTCCCTCAACACGTTACACAACAACGAGCCACCCTTTTCTAGAACTGAACTGAGTACGTTATTTTATTTTATTTCATTTGACATATTAAAAATTAAACGTTGGAAGCTTGACATATGGTGGAATACTGGAAGTGGTTCCACTACGTAGACTAGTTTATTGTTAAACGAACAAAGGGTCAAATATTGATGCCAAGTTTACTTGAATTAATTGAACAATTGCCTTAGTTCTATGTCTTTGTTGTTTTTTTCTTCCCTCCCTCCACACGTTACACAACAACGAGCCACCCTTTTCTATAACTGAACTGAGTACGTTATTTTATTTTATTTCATTTGACATATTAAAAATTAAACGTTGGAAGCTTGACATATGGTGGAATACTGGAAATGGTTCCACTACTTAGACTAGTTTATTGTTAAACGAACGCAGGGTCAAATATTGATGCCAAGTTTACTTGAATTAATTGAACAATTGAGATTTCAATAATATTGTTACAAAGCAAATCAACCAAATTAGTATTTACCAAATTACAAGCAAGTAAGAATCTAATGGCTTCATTGTATGCCTGAAAAGATTTTTGTTTTTTTAATCTTCCTCAACCTTTTTTTCCTTTGCTTTCTTTTCATTACTTTAAATGCACTATTGATGTCGTTTAATGTATAGAGTATGTTCCTTAATTCGTAATGTACTATAACATATATAATATACGAAAACCTTTTTTTGGTGCAAAAAAAAAAATATAAAAGAAAACTTATATATATATATATATATATATATAGATTATGAAACTCTCCAAGACTCCCATAGTTTATTATTTCATACATCATAGAGACGTGGCTGGAGAGTCAGCGCGCCCTTGTGAATTAGTTCATGGATATGGTCATTTTTTATGAAATATATTTCTAGATTTTTAATCAAAGAATTAAAAAAAAAACCAATAAAAGCTTTTAATTTCATTTTTCTGAAGAATTTTTATGAGTTTTTTGGGCCAGATATGGAAGCCCAACCAACATAACCCACGTATTTCGCCTGCACCTGCTTTTATGTTGCTTGCAAACCGTGCACAATTCCACGTGCAGTTGCGGTACGAGTCATAGCCATTCTGCCAGTCTGCAAACCGACCTGCCCCACCCGGAATGAACCGTCTCACAGTATTATCTCCTTTACTTTTATTCCTTCTATTATTTTATCTTTGAATTATTAATTTCCATGTGAAGATCCAATTAGTCTCCTATTATTTGGCACTTGCTATTTTTCTTTTAACGTAGTAACCTTTGTTTATTTATTAATATATATGTGGTGAATCAACCTTTCTCATCCTCTGTCATGGATCCTGATTCAGGTGGTGACATGACAGATTAATTAAATTAATCAAACTAAATTTTAATTAAACTCACTAAGTAATTAATTGAGTTATTTATGAAAACGTACTAATTTAAAATTTTTAAATAAATAACCTTAAGCCAAAATAAGTTAAAATAAGAAGAAATAAAAACTAATAAAATGAGTCGGGTTGCATCGGATCTACATTTGTGCACACACATAGTATCGATAAAAATTGAATGCAACCATAATCCAAATAAAAAAAATGGTTAAAATATTATATGCCTTGATCAGATAAGCGTACAACCAAGATAGAAAGATCCTATAGTCCACATGGTTTCAAGGAGGGATATGTTGGGCATTTAGCAAATTATTTTATTTCAAAATTTAAAATAATAAATAAAAATAATTAAAAGTGAGATCAATTTGAAAATAATACAAAATAATTAAATTAAGTTCAAATTACATTAAGGCACATTAATTCATCATTTTACAAACTAA